>CM046031.1:57080780-57278060 GCA_025215565.1 Flaveria ramosissima | reverse complement strand
AAGTGTAAGTCTGAATCTCAAAGGTTCACGAGTATCATTTTCAAAGAGTAGTATATTCACCTTAAAATCAAGTCGAGTCATGTCTATATTCTTATGTTAGTTCCGAATGACTTAAACAACACTCAGTTGCTCACAATGATAGAAACGTCTTCTAGATAATTTTGGTAGCTTCAAATCTTCGAGAATCGAGTGTTAGGTCATGAAACGAGTCGAGTAGGAGTTTGGCACGCAAATCAAGGCTAATTTTTAAGATTTGAGGTGTGAGAGCGTGCAAAATGAGCTGAGAACTCACCATTTCATAGGTGAGGTCGGCTAGTCAATGTGGGCCGCAATGGTGTACACATGTTCGACGCATTCCTATTTGTTATTAGCAACGTGTCGTTTTTATATTTTTTTCTTAGCCCAGTCGATACGCCAAGCATCCCTTCTCCGATGCGAGCCGCTTCGGCCCTATTTTCTCAAAGTTCTAATTTTTCTTAAATTTTCTCCGCATCTAAGAGGTAGTGGACACAAACCTTATGTTTCTTTTCAACTTTGTTGTTGTCTATCGGTTTGTAAATCCTAAATTCATACATAATATATTGTCAAGTAGATGATGGTGGTCTTAGGCTACCTGACATGCATTTTAATACTACTCACTTGGTTGTCTTGTTTCTGTTGTTGACTCAATGACGATAATCTTAGCCTTATCTGAGAGGTTATTGGATTTGTCTTCTAATGGATCTGTCTTCTAATGCTAATAAGATAAACCCTAGGTATTTCAGATTTTGGAACTTTTGGTTGTTAGTTTGCTATATGTGTGCGATGGTTGTGGGTGCAAATCCTAGAGACTTAAGTACATACAACATTAATAGCATAGTTTACCATTTCTATGCGACATCATTTGATGATGACAATGTTAGACTCATCCGAGATTTTATTCACTTTGTTTTACGGGGTCAATGGTATTTTTATTATTGTTGAATTTCAAAGACTGTGATGATGGGCCTAACCCTATTTGAGTCGTAAACTCACATGTCGATGGTTGATATATAAAATACAAGTTCATGAGGTCATGATGCATACTCTAGCAAATTCATAATATGCAACCTAGATCAGTTGATTCCCTAATATCCAGAGGCCATGAAAAGAAACTGCAACTTTTGTTGTTTAAACGTGACAATCATTTTGTTTGTAGCACTACAAGTGACGTTTCTAAGCATTTGAACATTTTCATCGACTGTTATTGGTGTCGTCTTTTGGTGTTAGCAGGATCCTTTATTTATAAAATACATATGATTTGCATAGTACGATGAATAGTACTTCTTATTTGCTACGTATGATTTACAAACTAAGATGAATAATACTATTCTATGATTGGTGCAATTGACCCGTGCCACGTTTGTGTCTAGGCTGTTTGTAAAAAGATTTCTATTAGAGTTCGAATCATGAGGGTTTTTTACTATTTTAATTTAATGATTTTAAAATGTGTATTTTAGCACGTTTTATATGACGCAACCATTTTTGTAACGATTATAAAAGGTTTATTGTAGTTTTATACGTTCAATGGTCCACACTCTCCATGTTATTTGTCTGGAGATTACACTTTTATAAAGGTGTTATTCCCTTTTCTAGATGGTCCTTATTATGTTTTTTTAGTCCTCATGCATCATACGTCAAAACTTTCCTTTATAGTTGGTTATGAGATATTGAGATTGATATTACTCGATGACACATGTGAATACTTTGTAGCTTTTCATTAGTTTTTGTTTACCTAATATGTTAATAACTAATTTGGTTATGTAGTTGTTAGTGTCTTAGTTGTCTAACTTATTGACTCATTAGGTTATTCGGCTGTGCTTAAAAGCCTCAAAACATGAGTCATAAAAAGGCATGTTGGAACATGTGTGGATACAAACAAAACATATTAGAAGAATATAATTTGTACCTAAAGTTATGCTAAATAGTTTGTAGAAAATCAAAGTTAAATTGATATGCTAACACAAAATTCAAATGAAAACGTATTTGACTTTTTCATGAAGAGTGTCTAAATGAGTCGATCGACATCCGGTCAATAACTAGAATCAGTACAAATACAATAACAAAGCATTCCAAGAGAATTCGTCGCGAAGTGTAACAGAATACATCTAGTTAATTATAAGTCAACTAATATAGTCTCCTACTTTACAAATTTCATATTTAATTCTAGTTTTATTTATATCTATACTACTATATAATACATATTAAAAGAATAAGATGATAATTTCATATAAAGTGTAAGACAACTATACAACATTTTAAGCATAGAGTACAAGGCTTTATAGCTCCACTTTTTCCCCATTTAATTAACTTCTTCTAATTATTATATTATTTAATACACATTATTAATACATTATTTAATAATATGATATTATTTAATTCACTTCATTCAATTTTATGTTATTTATAATAATATAAATTGACATTTAAATTTATAGTTACTAATCATATTTAATAACTAAATACTATTTAAATTAAATATTATTTAATTTAAATTCTTATATCTATAGTATTATATAATACATCTCTTTTGATAGAGATGTAATTTTTCCGAACATACAAGTTTTGTAGCAACATGTACAAAGGAGTGCAAGGCATTTAATAGGGATAGAATATGAAATTGATGAAGATTTAAAACACTTTAGGGGCAATATGGTAAATTTATCCATTTAATTTTATATACCTTGACATTTTTGTATTTACTAATTATATTTTTATAACTAAATACTATTTAAATTAAGTATTATTTTATTTAAACATTTAAGTATATAACTTATATATAGCTTTATATTTATAATAACTATAATACTAATATTTTTCTAGGGGCATATTTTGAGTTTAATAATTTTAATATTTATTTATATTTTTTATAATAAAGGTGAAAGGAGGATAAAATGATAATTTTACATATGATTTATGACACCCAAATGAAAAGTCATGCTTATATTTCAAAAAATTAATCATTTTATTCCATTTATGTCCTTACAATAAAGTATAACATATGATCCTTATAATATAAATGCTAAAGCATGTATATGTGGTCAAACAAAACCGCCATTTACTTTCAATGTCATTCATTAATTGTGATTAAGCACTAATCCCTCTTTCCATTTCCCTTGCCGATTGTTAAAAACCCAATAACAATCAAGATGGTAATTTGTGGTGACAATTTCTCCATTAACTTTCTCAAATCTATGCAAATGATCACCACCGAAAGCTGTCTCCGATGATCATAAAACTCTAACCTAAATTTATAAAATGAAACCCTCCTAAAATCTAGGTAATAAATGATTTCCGACCACAAACCACCAAATCTTATTGCAATAATATAGTTGTCTTAAATACTTTTGTAATATACGTAATTCTTTTCTTTCATTCAATTTTTTCAATAATTATATTTTGATTTTTTTAATTTACGTCATAACGCACCCAGCTGATACTGACTAAAATCGAATTTCCAAAAAATCGCGAAACAGTCGTACCGCCGCAACGCGACGTACATTTCCACTAGTATATAAATACATGTAATTGACTCAAAATAAATGCAAATCTTGATTCTTAAGCGTAATTTTGATCTTTATCTTCTCTCAATCTGTAATAGCCCCAAGGTAGGGTATATATGACCCAAGGTACTTCACTTAACATTGTATTGCTAAAAGCTTAAATCGAGACAAGTTTAAAATTGTGTTAGGGCTCGGTCAATGAAAGAGAGGTTGAGCCTAGGTTTTCGAGTCTAAACAAACATGTAATTTGTGGTATTTTTATTTGATATATTGAATATATCATATTATATATAAAAATTATAATTATAACTATATATAATAATTATAAAAATAAAAATAAAATGACTAACAAATTTTAAACAAGCTGAGTCTCGGCCAACTTGAGCTTAAACTACTCATGAGCAGAGCACTTTGAAAATAGAGTAAATCAAACAACCCGAGCTCGAGCTTAAACAAGCTCAAACTTAGCTCGAATCATTTACACTTTGTACCAAAAACATAGTTCTTTACGCAAAACAAACAATTTCTTTTGTAGCTCTTTTAATTGATGATTTGGTTAATGATCACAAACTAGTCTTAAGCCCCACGCATTGCAACGGGACGGGCTTAAAATCGTATCAAGTATCACTAATAACACACCACCGCCACTGTCCATGAACATCCAAAAAGCTCGTAATAAAAATAATAATAATAACCGACCAAAAGTAGGTGTAAAAATGTTAAACTGCGTAGGGTGAACGTAAAACCATAAAAAATAAGTAAGTCGATCTAGAACCAGCGCGTTGCGACGGGGTCGTTAAACGGGAAAAATATAACAATAAAACGTTGAACCACACACGCACGCTGCGGTGAGTTAACTCGTAAAATTTCAACCGAACCGTAAAACAAAAATTTTATAAAATATGAAAAGTATAGAAGATCAAAGTTGAAAGTAAAAAAAATTATTGGGGTCAAATTGTAAAATGATAAAAGTATTGGATTAAGATAAGAAAGAAGTTAAGGACTAAGAAAAGAAATAAAAATAGATATAACTTATTAAGCATATTCTACAACCCACTAAACATAACAAAGTTGGTAATTAATAATATATAAATTGTCATTATTCAGTCGACGCTTCCGGTCTGAAATCAAAAACCTTAAACTCGAAATTGAAAAACCTATAACCATAAAAACCGATTGGTTATAGTTTAGTTTTTGTTTTAGTTTTAAGGAAAAATGTCACAGAATAGTAACCAAGTTTCAAAAGTGTTCTAATTTAGTCACCCATGCATATTTTTCTCAAATTGGACCTCCAAACGATCAAATCGAGTCGTTACCAAATTTTATTATGACAAGAAAGTAATGATGGAAAAGACATGGGAGTTAGAATTTTTAATATATAAATTTATATTAAAAAATAAAAAAAACATGTTAATTATGAAAAAAATAAAAAAGTGCCTAAAATTTACGTCAACGTTCTATATCAGCATCAAGAGATAGAAAAAAATATTTTCTAATTGAATCCAAAAGTATAACATGTTAAAAAATATGTTATGACTTTTAATTTGTATAAAATATAAAAATGAGTGATCTGATTGGAACACTTTTAAAACTTGAGTTACTTAATTGGAACACTTTTAAAAGTTGGTTACTATTTTACAAAGTTACCCCTATTTTTAAATACGTGCATGTAACCGAACCGAATTATGTGTATGTGTCTCAATACACATAACTAGAATCGTACGAGAGATCTTTTACAAGAAACTTTGAGAAACAAGTTTGACTAGAGGCCAAAAGAAGATGATGGTTTATACCGTAAAATATCAATCATGTCTTTTGTTTTATAGTGGTTTTATATATTTATTTTTTATTTATGTTTTAACGGCTATGTGGTCTTAAATGCTTACTATTATTATTCTTAGAGAAAAAAACATTTATTCTGTCCTTTGGTATATATTATAAAGAGTAAATAACACAGACGGTCCCTAGAATTTATACGTATTGCAATTTCAGTTTTCATTTTTAAAGAGTTACGGATGCAGGTCTGAACTTTGTATAGTCTGTGCACTGACAATCCCTAACACTAATAAAAATTAACTTGATCAGTTAATGTATGTAAAATGACCAAAGTACCCGTACTTTAAAAAATTACTCTAAACAATATTAATAGTGGGATCCACATTATTTAAAATTAAATAAAAACAAAAGTTCAGACCCACTAGTAAATTATTATTATTATTATTATTATTGTTGTAAATTTAGGTTAGTTTGGTAGTAGTAATAGTCTTACTCTATTAATATATGTATATTATTATTATTGTAAATTTAGGGGTATTTTGGTAATTTTATATTGACTTAACATAAAAGCTCAACCTCTGTTAGTGTCGACTACTGCTGGTGTGCAGACCATGCAAAGTTCAGGCACACTAGTAATTTTTTTGAAAGTAACGACTAAAATTGTAACACGTGCAAATCCCATGGGCTGTTCGTGTAATTTACTCTATTATATATATATATATATATATATATATATTAACGATATATATAATATCTAGAGTTAAGTTTGGTTTTGCTACCAAAGATTTGACAAAAATAACCATCTACCTCCCAAATATTAAAAACATTAATTTACCTCCAAAAGTTTCATAAGTTGTTTCAATTCAGTTCAAACTTTTATTAGTTGTTCAATTTGAATCCAAAATAATGAAAATTTTGGATTGAAATTGAAACAATTTATAAAACTTTTGGAGGTAAATTGATGTTTTTAATCTTTTGAAGAAAAATGGTTACTTTTGTCAAATCTTAAGGGAATAAAATTAAAATTAACTCTAATATCTATTTATGTGTAATTGTCTATATGTGTACGTTTTAACTAAACATCCAAATTATTATGATGCACTCAGCCACTCATTGTTGCTTGCGTTCCTCTTAAGACTTTTAACAACCTATGGGAGGCAAATAGTATGACTTAATATTATTATTGGAGTAATGAATATATTAATATTCTCTCTTTTGTCTGTTAGGAGACTATGACTTATTTTGAGTAGCTCAATTGAGTCAATTGACGACTTAAATCAGTCCATTAGAAGCTTATGAGTTTGTTTTAGTAAGTTATGTGTTGAATTTTTAGGAAAAAAAAGCTCGTGAGGTTGTTTTAAGTAAGTTATATATTGAATTCTTAGAAAAATCTTATACTCTGTAATTTTTTTCACCCAAACAAGTTCAACACTAGAGTTTTTCTTCGTCAACAAGACTACAAGCAACACATTCGTAACCCACATTGATGATAGTTAAGGCCAAACATTCTTTATGTTCCTCCCATAATCTCTCTTGCAGATGAACAATGGGCGAGTGAATTCTTATTTAATTTCTTGGTGTTTTAATTTTATTATAATTGCATTGTATGTTTTATAATCTGTTATGGAGATCAAATTCACAACTTTTACTATGGTTCAAATAGATATCAACCTTAAAAATGGTTACTTGTGACTTCGGCCAAATGTAAGAACCATGTATGGTTTGTAATGTTTTCAGAACCGGATCGGACGTCGAACCGGACGCCTTACTGGTTTGGTGGTCGGACCGGTCGGACCGGTTGGACCGGATTTAACTATATTTATATATGTAATTAAATATAAGTAATTTATATATGTTTTATATATGTATTTTATAGTTATATATAAAATTTAACTGTATTTGTATATCCAATGTACTAATTTATGGTTTAACACTCCGTTTTTATCCATTAAAATTAAAAAAATACCAAAATTGGTCCGAAACGGTCCGGTTTCCCGGTCCGACCAGCGGTTCGGGACGAACCGGCCGGTTCAACCACTAAAAAACGATCCATATCAGACCG
Source organism: Flaveria ramosissima (assembly GCA_025215565.1). Classification (NCBI taxonomy): domain Eukaryota; kingdom Viridiplantae; phylum Streptophyta; class Magnoliopsida; order Asterales; family Asteraceae; genus Flaveria; species Flaveria ramosissima. The sequence continues at coordinate 57,270,701 of CM046031.1, read as the reverse complement.
GACCGGCCACCGGACCGATCCCCGGTCGAACCGGTCGGACCGGCCGGTCTGGTCCGATCCGGTCTCCAAAACACTGATGGTTTGGTTTTGGATAGTAGGCATATCACTTAAATTTTTAGAGAACTTTCAAAAAGACTATTAAATAATTTTTCGTATTTGATAACTTAATTCACGTCTGTTTTATATATATATATATATATATATATATATATATATATATATATATATAGAGATATATATATAGATATATATATAGATATATAGATATAGATAGATATATATATATAGATAGATATATATACACATATATATATATATATATACACATATATATATATACACATATATATATATACACACACATATATATATATATATATATATATATATATATATATATATATATATATATATATATATATATATATATATATATATATATATATATATATATATATATATATATATATATATATATATATATATATATATATACATATTACATAGTGCAAGTAGCAGAAGCATTAACACTTATAAGTGTTTCAAAAGTAAAATTAACTAAAAATGACTCATAAAACTTTACAAATGTTGTTGCAAGTTGTTTCAAACACATGCCTAGATCCAAAAATAGTTTGATAATATTAACATTTATAAGCAAGCTTAAACCCATAATCATTTTGGAACGAAGCTTTTCTACTTTATAATTTGACTCCCTTGGATGTATTGTCTGAGAATATACATCACACACATTGATAAAGTTAAATAAATACCACGACGGTTTATACTATAGATAATCTAACCCCAAACACATTCGAAGAATATTTATACTATATTTAATGATGTAGTAAAATAAACTTGTGGCCACACAAACCTTCGCTAAAGCATCTAAAGCTTGCTTTAATAAATTGAAGCTAATGGAACATTGATAATATGTTGTATTAAATTTGTATTGGGCTTTAAAAATGTCGTATCATATCTAAAGCAATTTTGTACCAAATGTTGCATTGAATGAAATTGCATTAGATCAAAAGCAATTTATTTGTATGATAATACAATTTTTTTGTTAGATAATACAACTTTTTATAAAGGTTGTATTAGGTTTATTTTTCTAGCAGTAGGTTATGAGACCCACATAACAATTGTACCATATGGTCAATGTAGTACAAGCAAAAACCCAGCTCCTCGTTGTAGGCCTACGATGAACCACCACAAGGCTACGATGTAAAACCTAAACCGACATTGTAAAATCAAATTCTTGCTAAAAATAACCAACTTCTTAATTCCTCTTAGATTTATTTTGCTGATATTGATTATATCTTGAAACATAAATTAAAACAAAAAACCCTGATCATGTTAATTCAATCATCTAGAAAAATAATTTTACATCAAATAATAGAACGAGTTTAGTGAGTGTTGGGGGGATTAAGAGGTGGCTAATTTTAACTTTGGCCTCTCTTAATCTTATATTTATAAACAAACATTTAAAGGGAAACCTGATTAGTATCATTAAGTGATTAAACAAATCATATAACCAGCCCATTAGATTAGGGGTTAATAGCCCATTAAACTAGGGACTAATAATGTCAAATTGGTAAAGATATTAAATGGTTTGAAGGCACATAATTACATGAGTCCACAATATAAAACATAATGAGTCACATAGTATAAAGCCAAACTCACGAGTCCAAAGAAGATGTTAATTTAGGAAGCCAAAGTATGCATAATTTGACAATATTGCTAGTCGATCTACTTGATATGTTTGCACATAAACCACATGTATACTTCACTTAATTTGAATCCAAGTAAACATAAAACACGAAAATAAAGTTCTAAGTAACATTATGACGAGATTCATAGTTCCCAACGATAACTAGTGAGAATCATAATTTTATTTGTCACGTTGTAAGAATGTAAGGATCTTACTCCTTAATACCAAATAAGTGAGAATCTAATTAAGTTCTCAATATCATATAAGTAAGAGTCAAAGTTCCTAATGCCAATTAGGTGAGAATTATAGTTCCTACTTCCTAGGGCCAACTAGTGACACTCAAGATTCTCAAAGCTCATTTAGTGAGAATCAATATCCTCAAGCTAGAAACTTTTTCTTTAAATAACCAACAAATACTATAAGCTCGGTCATCCGGATAAACTTAATGACGAAATGCCACTCACGCTCGCAAACACAGACAACGTTGATGACCTGACCGCTCATCATTTTTTGAGCAACCCATCACCCCAAGTTTATTATAGTAAAACCCCTGACCTATTATTCCCTAAAAAGATCAAATAATAGCTATCACATGTCAAGTGGCACATATGAACTAGAACTAACCATACAACCTCATTAAACAACAATTCTACCAAACTGGTCAGTTTCAATACATTTAAAGAAATGAGTAAACATTATGTAAAAACCACAAATTCGTACCAAATTCACTTACTATGTATATTCAAAAGATCATAAGTTTCGAGGATCCATCAACCTCTCCCACAAACCACATTTTTTCAAACTGACAAGTTCTTCAAACCCTAAATACCCTCATCCGCCATTAGATTTATAACACATATTGTCTTCTTTCAATGGATGTTTTTCACAGTCACACGACGTCTGGAGTCTTCTACGAATTAATCGACGAAGTTAATAGAGTTTTAACACTGATACATGCAAATTTGTGAGATGAAATAAGTTAGTCAAAGATTTTAAGTTATAAAAAACGAAAGTATTAGCTTTTAGCATTTCATGATAGTTGGGCATACAATGTAGTTATCTTTTTTTAAAAATGCTAGTATAAAGTTTATTTTGTTATATATATAATAAATAAAAGCGTAATCAATACTCCAAGTAGATTCTTGTAAGGTGAACTATAGATGCATGTTGAGATAAATTTTTGTCATAGAGACATATATAAGAATCACAATAATAATTATTGTAATTGTTTATTTTCTCAGCTTACCTACGTCTTTGTCTCTTGTGAAATATTAAGTATTTGTTAAACTTTACATATAAATAATGATTCTGAATTAGTTTCATTACCAACCAAGAATACAAATAAATAATGATTCTTTAACTTGCAAGTTGTTGTACCCTGTCTTCCCAATTATGTGATTGTCATTTTGAAATGTTTTTTTCCTCAGCATACTACAATGAGTTCAAAACTAAATTACTACAGTACTAAGCTAATTAACAATATTTTTCTTATATGTATGTATTCGTGTGTATATTTGTCATGTTGATAGTCATATGAAAGAAAATTTTGTTAATTGAATACACGGTAATGAAAGTTTATACATATATTCTATCGTATTTTTTCTTTTTTTAACGACCCTAACTACTCTTATTACTATCTACGCCTACTAATTACATATTTGTGTGAAATTACACGTGAGATCGACACCTTTAGAGGATTGTACCGCTATATGTGGGCTTCCCTCCAATTATAAATAATTAATTTGACATGAACAACTATTCCTAGTATCTAGCTTATGTTATATGGGTGACAATCCTTACATATATGAAAATAGTTAGCTTGAAGGTCGTTATTTCTAACTTGTTTAATAAATATGTTGTTTCGGTTGTGTTTATGATACGTCTAGTATTTAGTTAGACATTCTTAACCCAAATTATTAAGCAGTCATAATCATTAATTGTTTAAAACAAAAAAAAAATAATATTTTTATAACGTTGCCAACCCGTTATTAACCACTTTAACTTCTTTGATTTCGAACCATAGTATTGCATTTTAATTTTCCCTATTTTTCAAACATATATACTCTAGCTACACATAATTATACAACTACAATATTTATGTTCTTATTAAACAATATATTAAAAAAAACCTATAACTTAGTTAACAACAGTCATAATCAGTCACAGATGACCAATCCCACTTCCTTTATCCATTAATATAATCAAAACAAATTCCTAATATATTTCAGTATCAATTTACACCAAATCAAACTTTCTACTAAACTATGGGCACTAATAATAAATGAATATTAAAATGCAAATATCATGGTCACGGGTCCATTTTGTTTTACTATATCGACACAAAAACAGTTATTACAGAAGAAAATGGAATAAGAACTAATAATAACTATGCAAAATATATATGTCAATTTGAACATTTTTGTCAATTTGGGTGAAAGACAAAAGAATTGTGTAGTTGTTTGTGGTGAGAGCTAAACCCCATGTTTGCATCTGGGCTTTTAAGTCGTTCGTACTGTTTCACACTACCAAAATGATTCGACAGCTACGAATTTACCAAAATGTCCTTTTTGTTATTTAGAGTAACTCGTTTCGACTAAATCAAACTCGTTTAGTGAGTCTCGCTCATATAATTATAACAAAATTTATATACAATTTATTTTTCATAGTTCTAAATATACGTGTTTGTGTGCCATTGTGTTTATAGTTTATACAACTAGTCATGATTAGGCTCATGAGCTAAGAAAGTTCGATACTTAAAACTTGAGCTTAAATTATATGTATTATTATTTTGATATGTCGGTAACACCAGTTTACTTGTAGGGCTTTAGATATTAACCACAAAAGTCTTTATGATTTGCAAAATGGTCATCCCCCGCTTCTATCATTTCTTTTATATGTTGTAATATAAAAACAATAAATTATTAAATAATCGAGGTTTTTTTCAATCATTAGAAACCATTACTATTTCTTAGTACTTTTTCATCATCACATATGAGTCGTTAAACATAAGGTACAACCATGTGATGCACATTATATATACTGTAAAACAATATGTCGGTGTCTCCTGGGAATTTTTGTAGGTTTGCATATGGGCACTAAAGTTTGATCTTTTACAAACTCTCCCTGCCATGTGATTAAGACCGTAATTTCCTTTCAATTTCCGGCTAACAAGGTATAGTACTTGGACTACTTTTTATAGATAGATATTATTTATACAAGTTCATTTAACTTTTACTTTTTTTGTTATTTAACTAAGGGATTATGATTATAGTGATGTTCTTGTGCTCTGTAACCGGTATCTTTTTCAAAATCATTGGTTGAACGATGTTAGGTATTAGGAGAATGAAACACGAATAAAGCGGGTGAGTCGGTCGATTGGAGTTTGCCACCATCAATTGCACTAGAATAGTTAGCTTGTTTGGTGTTCACTGACTAGGAGAAGTCCGAGAGGATGAGGAAGATTAGAATCTTGAATCGGAAATATAATCACTCTATCACAAAAGAACTTCACAGCAACATGCGAGGTTCAAATTCTAGTTTGTTTATCAAGTTAGCTCACATTTAGACTCAAAAAGCTTTAAATTGACTAGATTCAAACTTTTAACGATCCTATTTCAAGTGGATGTTGAATGAAGAGGCTATTTTACATCTTACATGGCTACATTGGAGTGTAAACAAGCTTAGTCACTCATAAGATATTATATATCAATTCATTAAAACCTTAAAAGAACTATTTACGAGTAAAGCTCAAGGTTAGGTCATTCTTACAAGGTCATCTATCTAGACTAATAAGAAAAAAAAATTTAGAGTCACATGACACAATTTTAGACCCTCTAAGTCTATTTTTTTCGTTTTTTTCTTCTATTAAATAGTTACATTAACTACTAATGATATTTTTTAATTTTTTTTTAATTAAAACAAATTTTAATTAAAAAAGAGAACTTTCTATAAATGTAATTTCTAATAAAATAGTTTTTTTATAAAATAATTTTTTTTAAAACATCAAACTTTTTTAAAAATATGGATTATTTTATAACACCTGTGTTTTTATAAAAATTTAATTTTTATGAAATAAAAATAACTAAAAGTTAAAGTTATGCTAAGAGATTTTAAAATGTTTTAAAACGGTTTGTCGGTTTGTTTTGAAATAAAATGTATAAAAAATAGCTATTAAAAGTAAGAAAAAATAAAAATAATAGTTCAAAAAATGATATCGTCATTTTATTACTTAAAGTTTTTTCCTTATACAATTTCAATCATACGTAATCTCAAAATATCATTTTAATTCATAAATTTTGATTGCTAAATATTTAATATTTTATTTATTTAATCCGTGTAATACACGAGATACTAGTAAATAAAAATATAATAATCGTTCTTAATGGGACATTCCAACAGTAAAGTATATTTTCTCCATCCAACTATACCAATGGTTCAAATACTATAATCTACACTTGTAAAACAATTAATAAGAGTAGATTAAAAAATCGTGTTGAACCGTGTTGGGAAAACATTAATACAAGAAAAAAAGGGTGATTTAACGGTTGTTTGATTTACTTCTGATCCGGTCAAAATGTCTGGCCCACTGACCCGGTCAGACATTTTGGCCGGCCAACGTGTTTGATTCTCACTCTTTCGCATCTGATCTGATCTGACACCATTGACCCATGTATATTTTTTTCATTTATCCAATCAGTTTTGAAACAACCCCTTATCCGATTATCACCTTCTGATCGAATAAGAGATTTCCAACGGTCCTTTAGCGAATATACAGTGTATGGATGTGTCGATAACCGAAAAGACAATCAACACAAAAATATTGAGCTTTTAATTTTGGACTTTTTCATTTTTGTTTCTTCCTTCTCTCTCGTCATAAATTTCTTTCATCTTATTCTTCTATGGCAACAGTGCTATTGCACAAGGGGTCATCTTCTTCTTCATCATCATCATCATTAGCATACCCCCACACCAATTGTCCTCAAAAGGTACCTCCAATCTCCCTGTAACTTTCGCCATTAATGCACTCCTCTGCACGTACTCTCAAGTTTTCCCTCATTTTGCGTCAATTTCAACTCTGATTCATCTCAATTGCAGCTTTTTTAATCATGGGTCTGCTTAGAATTCACACTGTTGCTTGTAATTAGGTGAATTTGTTACTTCTATCAACAGATTTTTCAGTTAATTCTACTGAATTTCTTGGGTTCTTACGTTTTTACAGTAAGAAATCAACCCCAATTGGCTAATTACTCTTTCATTCCGATACTTTTTGATGTAATTAATCATGGGTTTCATTTCATTTGTTAAATTCTCCATCCAACATTGCTTGATAAACTTGATTATATTAGTTCTTACCAGTTTCTTGATAAAAAATCTTGTTTTTAACCTTCACTTGATTCTAATAATCTAATTGCAGTTTAATAGTTTTTAATTCTGTTAACTCAACTGGATTTTTTGTTTAATATTAATCTTATTGTCAGTTTTTCAATTAATTTTGCAAAATCAAGTGGATTTCTAATTTATTACAATTTGGTGAGAACTTGAGTGTTCTTGGGCCATTTTATCATCTGTCAACCTCACTTAGCACTTTTTCGCATCATACGTCTCTTTAGGACCAACAAAAATCAAGACTTTTATTCATACAATTAATGGGTCTGATTGAAACCTGCAAATTCAAGAATTTTTAGTTGAAAATTGTTATGAATGTTTGAATTTTAGTGAAGTATACTTTCTTGAGACTGTAATTCAATCTTGCAGGGGTGAATGCTGCAGTTTTCATTTGAATCAAGTGTGTTCTCACTGATTAATGACAACTAAGCATATACATATGCAATTTGAGTTTCTTGATTGTTATCATAATCTGTTTTCGCCTTCAATGGCAAGAAAATCTTCAAAATGTTCTCCTACAGTTGAACCGAGTCAAACCGGTTGTGTGTGGAATTTTGGTGGTGTGTTTGACCACCACCACCATGGCGGTTCTCACCGGAAGCTGCTTTCAGATGAGATCCATAGGAGCACGAGTCTTCCAGGTGAGTTTACTTCATGTTTGTAATCTTTACTCCATTTATACTAGTTTGGTGAACATGCATTGCCATAAATTCATTCTGACTGTTAGGTCAAACTGACCGGTTTAAAAACTCACATTTATGAGATTTAGAGAAACCTTGTAACCTAACTGACATTTTTGTCAGATGCTTCAAAAGCAAAATGTTTGTACTGAATTTGTTTATAATTTATCCAACAATTTTCAATCTGAAAAGGTCATGTGTTGACCCCAAAAGTCAAACTGAATGCTGTGATTAACTGATTTACAATCCTTCAGGAGCAGGAAATGAAAGGAAACAAATGCGAATGCTGACGTTTGATGAACAACTTAGAAACATTAATGTAAGTGCATTATTCGTAGTTTTAATCTTCACAAGACTGAATTAGATTCTGAATATAGAATTCGATTTGTTCAGATGCAATCGAAGAAGAACAAGAAAGACGAGTTTTGGAAGAAAACCATGGAGAAATATTTTTGGAAAAAGATAAAATCCCGATATCAAATTGGGGATAAGAAAAAGGAAAACACTAATATTATAGATAGAATTGTGGTTTTGAAGCCTATCGAAGGCGTTGTAGAGTGTCCTACTGATATAGGTTGTCAATGCTTGCATTTGCACCCTCATCAAAACTCTACAAGTAAGCAACACACTGTTGAACACACTCATGTTTCGTTTAATGATGTCAGAAAGAATGTGAAAAGTTCAAAGAAGTTTAAGAGCTTTAGAAAGATGAAATCTTTTGGTGAGAGTGAGGAAACTGGCTCTAAAACAGAAAATTTATCGTTGGTACCCTACTCTAACCATCAAGAACCAGAGGTCTTTGTGGAAGCCAAAAGACACCTAGCCGAAAGGCTAAGGCTAATGGGTATGGGTCATGTGGGTGAACTCTCGGGTTCTTCATGTAAACAAGTGTCAAGAACCTTGGAGAGGATACTACTATCGTCTCCCATACACGAGTCAATGGCTGCTTTTGAACATGAACAAGAAGGAACCCATGGTGAGAGAAGTTTGCACACCATGTGGAGTGGCTCGAGCCCATTGAAGCAGAACGAGTGTTCAAGTGCTAGCCGTAAGTGTTCCCTATAATAGCTACCGAATGAAAGTATATTTCGTAAAAAATTTGCCTGAATAAAACACTTTGTTTTCTAGGTTTTATTGAGATCACAGATACAAATGAGTTTCTTAGCCACTACTCGATGTTCTCGGACATGGACTCAGATCCAAACAACAGCGGTCCATCACCATCAGGAACAGATGGGTGCATGGTAAATTTAACATCTTTTACATGATACAAACTATGGTTTGCTGCTAATCTTTACAACACTTAAAACATTTTTTGCTACAGGAACTTTTACTGAATGTTGCTTCACCAAAAGCTGGTTGTAAATCGGAAAACATGGATAGTGACCAGCTCAGAGAGAACCCCAGCCCGGTGTCTGTTCTTGATTCCTTTTTTTCAGACAATGCCAGCAGTCCCACGAGCACCACCGGATATGGTATGTGTAGATACAAAATCATAACTTGATACAAAATCATAACTTTTTAAATCTTGTAACAAATTATTTGATGTTTAATATCCACTTGTGACCTTTTGCCAGTTGAACATCACATTCGACCACGTCGGCTTGATTTTGAGGAACAGTTGTCACAAACTTCATCTCCACAACGGATAACCAGTTTAAGTTTATATGCCGTGGACCAGGGATTCCTTTCTTCCTACGTTAATGAGATCTACCAAACCGCTCAGTCAAACTGGGAGCACTTTTTAGCAACGGATCATCCGTTGGAATCATCGTGTGATGATAAAATCCTCTATGATTGTGTCAAGGAAGTGTTGGTTAGTTTACATTCAAGGATAACATTATTTAACGTACGGGTTCAGCCTTTTTCTTTGGAAAGAGATGTGATCGACAAGGTCGTTGACCAAGTCAACTGGCATAACGGTCAACCCGTCGGTCCACGGACGCTAGATCATATTTTCCGGAGGGATATAGCAAAATGTGGACCATGGTTAGACACTTCATCAGATAGAGATGATATTGTGGTTGAAGTTGCAGATGAAATTCTGCAAGAATTGGTCATAGAAGCTACTCATGATATGTATATTTGAAGCCACATTGACTTTTGGTTTGACCTGTTGGTCTGGTCTCATGTCTCAAGGTTCATGCCTCACTGATTCAGGCGGGTCTCGCCTGTGCCGAACCACACATCGACTAGCGGGTTATATCTTTTAGTATAAATCAGATGATAGGGTTGCAACATTCATTGAATAAGGACTTGTAGTGGTGTAGTTTATGTTTGTGTTGTATATTTTTACCTTGATTTAGGACTGATGGACGAGCCAACATCGACTCGGGCTTGTGCTCGAGCTTATAGCGAGTTGGCTCGGCTCCTAATCTTCAATCTGAGCTAGAAAAAGAGCTTGTATTTGGCTCTAAGCTGGCTCGTTTAATTTGAACTTTGGATAATATCATATGTTTTAATACAAGTCTAGAATAATAAAGATGATGATCATTTGGGCATTTATTTAATGTATTTTTTTACTTTCCTCACACTTTTTTCTTATTATATTAATTATTATTTGTTCTTTCCAAAAACGACTAACGAATACTCGTTTACTGTCACTCCTAAATTTACATTATTATCTACCTTCAAACTTGAACCCTCAACTTGATAAGAAAAAACAATATTATGTATAACACCAGATATCGTTAGGCTACAAGCTATTATATGACTTTTCTTTATTCTTTCAAATGTAGTAGCATTGTGATTCCAAAACTATGTGGTGTATACACTCCTTGTTACTCTCTCACGACTTCTTGTGTTATTGGTAGCTTTCTAATCTTCAATTTCGAAACCATAACAAGCACACTAGCGATCTACATTTTTAATACGCTTTTTGTGTATGTATTTCTAGAGTCATAGGTCTCCTTAATATAGAAGTATAGTTTGTTTACATTTCATCCTTCCAAATCATATTAATAGTTTTGTATTTCTCTTATAGGTCAGATTTAGTAGGTACGATTATTGTTTTTTGAATAAATATATCTATCCATTTTGAACAAAAACAATAAATTATGTTTTAAAAAATAACTTTTATTAATATAAAAAATCATTACACTAAAAACAATTACATTTGTAACTCGAAAATATGATCCACTAAATCTGAATTAAGTTTATGATGCACTTCTATGTTACTAATTTGTTGAGTAATTGGTGCTTGTTGCGCAATGTCAACTTCTTCATGTTGAACGTCGGTTTCAATTCATATACAAATCATATTGCCTTTATCTTTTAATATCATATGTGTACGATAGAAGTATACATCACGTTTCATAGCATTTTTGGTGTAAAAACTCATGTTGGATGAGCTATTATATGTCATCGTTTCATAAGTACGTCAAATGCTCGTTCGATGGTCTTTTCTTGCAGTCTCTTGCGTTGTGCAAATTTTATACATTTTTTACCAATTGGAGCCGAAAACGACTTAACAAAGATAATCCACTCAAGGTAAATACTATCAACAACATAATGTATGTATTTGTAATTTACTTTGACAACTTGAAATGAATAATTAGGTGCGGCTCTGGTAATAACATAGTTGAATAATGGTGACTAATCAAGAACGATGTCATTATTTGAACCAGCGGCATGAAAAATATGTGTGTTGTATCTTAGATGTGCCCCTCATGTAAATGTTGAATGTCATTCGAATTGGGTTTCTTAGAAATTATTGTACTTTTTATCATTTCATTAAGTTTTGTCTTTGTTTATCTTACATGCCTCAGAGTATCATTTAACATCATTCTGAAGTAAGTTTTAATTACGTATAATGAATAATAATATATCTTAAAATAGAAAATGTGAGTTATTTTAGCCATGGTTTTGTTTCATTAGGTTTTTCTAACAATGTTTTTAACAAGGCAACAAACTAGTTTGTTATGCTGATGCAAGGTACTAATTAAACCCACACAAAGCTCAATCGAAAATGTCGAGTTGCATACGTTTTACTTATAGAGGTATAAAAATTTCATGGTGATTAAAATATGGGGATTTAAATATGTCTTGTAAAACTATTTGTAGCATAAGCTTGTTTGACATGTATACTTTTCATTCTTTTAAACCAAAATCCCACCAAGATCAATATGTGAAAGATGAAACTTAAAACATTAACAACCATAGTGTGTTCATAGTAATAACAACCTTTGATGCAAACTGATTGTTTTTTAGAAGATGAAAAACATAAACAATAACTCCTGTAACAAAATGCACTTCAAGCAAGCTCTGTTCTTTGTTTGTAACCACCAATATGATAATTCACTTATTAAGACACTCTTGTTTTGTAATGATTATATGTAATGCAAATATAACAGTAAGGTGTTGTTTGTTTTTTCTGCAGGAAAACGTCTGCAGTCTGTGGATCACATCTGTAGACATCTGTAGCAGAAAAGGTGGACCAAACGTCTGCAGTCTGCAAGAAAACGACTGTTTGTTTTTTAACATCTGCAGACCGCTAATAAATAATACTACATAAACCACAAATCAACTAAACCTTAAACCAAAACATAAATTATGCTTAGGGTTTCAACATAGATGATGGTGGATTCACCGGTGGTGGGTTGGCCGGCGATGGCGGGTGGGCCGGTGGTGGCGGGGTGGGCTGGCGGTGGTTGAGGTGGAAGGTGCAGCAGGGACGGGTGGCTCCAGCGGCGATGGAGGTCGATGGTGAGAGGGGAGGCGCAGCAGGGACGGGTGGTTGCAGCGGTGGTGGTGGTAGGAGGTGGGGGAGGGGGCGACGGGCGCAGGTGGGGGGAGGCGGGCGCAGGGGGGGAGGGGGGCCGACGGGCGCAGGTGGGGGGAGGGGGGCCAACGGGCGCCGGTGGGGGGAGGTGGGGCGGCGGTGGTCCGGTCGGGGGGGGTGGGGGGGCGGCCGGTGGGGGGAGGTGGGGCGGCCGGTGGGGGGAGGTGGGGGCAGGTGGGAATGTATTGAAAAGTTGAGAAGAGGTTAGAAGACCTCAGAAGTGATAGGTCAATGTCTTCTCCACGCAGACGTCAGGACGATGTTTTTTAATGAAACGTCTTCCGAAAAACAAACAATCTGCGCACTCAAAACCTCTTCCCGCGTTTGCGTGCGCGCAGATGAAGAGGTGGGGAAGAGCTTTTGAAGAAAAACAAACACTACCTAAGAGCATCTCCAATCGAGGGAGAAAAACTGAGTGCCCATGTGGCACTTTTCTCTCTCGTGCTCCGCTTGCCCTCTCACATGCACTTTCTCTACTTTAAATGTAACTTACACACTTTCTCTCATTTCCCCTCTAGTCACATTGATTCTTTTTTATGTTATTAATAAAAGAGTTTTATGTTTCCTACACCACCTGAATTAATACATTATTTTTGTCTTTATGCTACCTGACAAGTAGGCTACAAAGGCTAGTCTTAGTAGGCTGAGGAATGCTGTTTGATTTGATTGGGAGCTCTAAACGATCGTTTACCAACCATACACCCAAAAATTAATAAATTCAACCCCTTTGCAAGCTGCTTCTTATCCTCTCGTTCCGTCGCAATCTTTATTTTTCATTTTTTTCTCATAACAAAAGGTAAAATCTATTATATTAGTGTGTTATTTGTTTGTAATAATTACTAATTAAGTTATTTCAAATAATGTCTAAGTTACCACCAAGAGCAGTGGTGGAGCCTAAACATCCCCGTATGGAGGTGGAGGCGAAATTAATTTTCTTTAGGGGAGGGGGCGAACTTGATATTTATATAAAAATTTACACTATCGAACCAAAAATTTAAACTAACTGGTTAAAATTTAACACTACCAACAAAAATAAGGGGGAGGCAGCCCCCCGGCCCCCACTATCCTCCGCCATTGATCAAGAGATGGCTTCAATTTATTTTTCGAACCATGGAATTTGTTACGAGACGTCGGACGAAATTACTCGTGCTCGTTACATGATGAATGAGCCGTGGAACTTTTGCCATTAACGCCCTAGTACAAAGATTATAGGTGTTGTATGCTATTCTGATGAGCTTGCATATAAAACTTTTACGTAGAGTATTTTTGAATTTTTTTATGTACAATTTTATAAAAATAAAGTTTCTAAGTTATATGATATATATACAATTTTTATATAAAGTATAATAAACTGTATATATAAGTATATATAGTAAAATGTATATAAAGTGAATAAAATTAACATAATAAAAATAAACTATAATATATAAGTATATATAGTAATTAATTATATATGGCAAGCTGTCCTCGCTAGTGGCTAGGCCCACTTGTCTAACACATGGTAAACTGTGTTTGGACATGACAGGTGGTGTAAAATGTCCAAAAGGTGGTGTATCTTTCGTGATCCCCTTAATAAAAAACTACCACACTCTCTATCTCCTTTATCTAATTATCTCTTTCCTTCACATCATCTTTTCTCTCCACTAAAAACACCTAAAATGAACTATTATGGATGCTTTAACAAGCCAAATAGCCAAAGCAAACTACACAATAAATGATAGTTTGCAACGTTTTTTCCTATGTTAGCAAGTGTTCTAGCGACTTTGATTGTAGGTCATCTTTTAAAAATTTTAATGTTTATGCTCAAAGCTCAACTATGCCAGTTATAATTCAAACAAACAACAAAACCCGAGTCAATTTCATGATAGCAACGCTCCCGAATTAAAATAAGAATAAAAATAAACAAATTATATTAAATCATAGCTTTCTTAAACAACAATCTAATACACTCATAATATTACGATATAGTCCACTCCAAATCTTAACCCTCTAATCATAAGAATAAATATTATTTTACACATTTTAATATCTTTAGACCATATATACATAATACATACTTTAATGTCAAGTGATAACCACATGTCACATATGCAACCAAAGGGTTGAGCTTTGAAGGAGTAAAGATCAATCCTTGTAAGGTCCAACATATCAACCCTATCGACACATGCTATTTAGGGATTTCACTTCCCGCTAACCATAACCTAGCCTTCATATCATTTTCTCAGAAACCCTAACTTTCTAATTACCTCCGCTTCATCGACCAAATTGCCCATCAATAGAGGTTCAACCCATATAATCAAACCTCGTTCTCATCCTCGATTATGGTTCCCAATACACCCACTTAATCACTCATCGAATCCGAAGCTTATCTGTCTTCTCCCTTTGCATATCAAGAACTTCTTCGCTCAAATCCATTATTGAACTAAACCCATCTGTAATCATCCTCTTCGGAGGCCCCCATTCGGTCCTTACGGCGGATTCCTTAAGTTTCCCAGATGGGTTTGTGGAGTATATGGAGAAAATGGAGTCTATGTTGGATATTTGCTATGCATTACAGTTGATTATGCAAAACTTGGGTTGGAAAGCGGCGATTGGGGAGAAACAGGAGTATGGGAGGATGGTTATTGAGGTTGTGAAGGGTTCTTGTGGATTGTAAGCAGGTGGTTTGGATGAGCCATGGGGATGAGACGGTGAAGTTACCGGTCGGATTTGAGGTGGTGGCGAAGAGTAAACAGGGTGGGATTTCGGCGATGGAGGATTGGGGTAGGTGGTTTTATGGGCTGCAGTATCATCCTAAGGTATGTATACAATAATAAAGTAAGTTTGTATGATTGACTGTTATGATGTTATTATGCTTATTGTTTATTGAATATGTATATGTCAATTGCTTGTTTGAACTTTGAACATGTCATTAGTCATAAACGTATTATAAACAATATGTGTATTTGGTGTGTAATTGTGAAACTAAGCATATAGTACGGTTTGGGCCAAGTTTCGCATAGTCCTAGAAACAACCAAGCCACATTGTGTATTTGACTGTGAAGTTTCTTAGTTTTCTTTTATATTTTATATTTGAAACAAGAAATCTGATTGGGTTGTAAATAGGTGACATATTCATCGGAGGGAATGAAATTGTTGTG
Organism: Flaveria ramosissima; assembly: GCA_025215565.1. Lineage (NCBI taxonomy): Eukaryota > Viridiplantae > Streptophyta > Magnoliopsida > Asterales > Asteraceae > Flaveria > Flaveria ramosissima. The sequence goes on along the minus strand of CM046031.1, from coordinate 57,255,008 downwards.
CCATTTTCTATTAGATATATGCGGGGTGAGTATGTAATGGAGGAAGAAATAAAAGTGATCAAGAGTCATGTTATATGTGCGTTATCTGGTGAGGTACGTTCTATCATTGTAGCCACTATTGTTTATAAAGTCATTGATGATTGGCTGCACTTTATCTTTGTGGACAATGGTTTGTTAAGGTAAGATACTGATTTTGACCATATTTTCACAAGTTGAATAATAATATTCTACAAAAATGGTGTTGTGCTTGGTTATATATACAAGGAGCAAGCACGAGAAGAGATCTTTGATAGGAACCGAATCACCGATTAGATAAAGCAAAGATAAACAAGATAGTCGGCCCGATTCGAGAGGGGTTAGTCTCCACAATTCATATTACAATACTCAAATTAATAAACAAGACATATATACTAAACAATTCTGGAAATATAAATACTAAAACATTCGGTAGTTTCTGCCCCACTTCTCCACTTCCTTAATTCTCGATCACCCCCCACTCCCTGATTTCTTGGTTTTTTCCCTCCACTTGTTTGACCCTGTTTACCACTCGTTTGACCCGGTTTACCCGGTAGTGGGTCCGTATCAAACTTCATCTACTTGTTACTTGTGTTGATGCATCGACGCAGTTTCTTAGCGAATTAAAAGGCGTTATAGATCCTGAGAAAAAGAGGAAGATTATCGAGAAGGAGTTTATATCAACTTTTCATGCATTTGCCCATGATTTAGAGAAAAAACTAGGAAAGAAACCTATATATTTGGTTCAAGGGACTTTGTATCATGATGTAATTGAATTTTGCCCGCCACCTGGAAGTGGGAGAACCCATTCTCACACAATTAAAAGCCATGCTACCGTAGGCGGACTTTCTAAAGATATGAAATTGAAGCTCATTGAACTGCTTAAGCTTCTAGTGAAGGATGAGGTTTGCATAAAAAATGAATCTATTTTTAAAAAATCTTATTAATTTGCACCATTATAATGAAACTAGGAAGAATTTAATGTAGTTTTTGTTCTTGTGAAGGTTCGGAAGCTTGGGAAGATTTTAGATGTTCTAGTGGCATTTTTGAAGCAACATCAATTCCCGGGCCCGAGACATGCTGTGAGAATTCCAGATGATGTTACTCAAGGAAATGCGTTGGATGTTTTTCGCTAGGTAAAGAATGAGACCAAAAAAATTTTATTTTTCTTTTTTTTTCTTTATAAATTTTGATTTTATGATGAATTTGTGTTTCAGGTGGATGAAATATTTATACAAACAATCAAGGATGTTGGGATCTATGATGAAATATAGCAAGTTTTTGCTGTATTTTTACCGATAAAAACTACATGTGTTCAAGGAGATCAAAGAACTTAGTCAAATGTTGGTGCACTTAAAGCAGTCACAAGTCAAGATGGCATGACCACGGACTGGTCAGCACTCATTTTTGTCACTGAAAATTTTTAATTATTCAATTTTGTTTAGGGATATAGAATCTTTACATAACATCATGTATAAATGGGGTCAAAGGACATTTGAGTCGGAATGACTAAAGTATGTCTGACTTTTGAGTCAACATGACTGAAGTTCGCGTTTTTAATTCAATATGGCTTTTCCACAAAACATGGAAATTTTGGTTAAAAATTGATAAACATCATGAGAAGCATCCATTTTGAAAATTTTGAGGTGTTAAATTATGACCTATAACCACTACTTTACTTCTCTTTTTGTGGCATTTATCCTATCTTCCAAAAAAAGGAAATTTTCTATCAATCTTCAGATAGAAGTACACCAAGCTAATCTCGATAATCTTGATATGAAAGTTTGACTTCCAAAGTCAATTTACAAACTTTTTTGAAAAGATTACTTTTTAGCATTTTCTTTCTTGTGGTTTCCATTTTAAGTTTTCAACACTATGAACGTTCAGGTACTATTTTGAGCATAAGTTCTTAGACAACGTAGCCAAAAAAATCTGCAACAATGTTCGTGGGGGGAACAACATTTGTCTAGACATTACATCTAAGCCTCCATCATCAATCGAATGGAAATAACCCTGTCGTGTTTCCTATGGTTTGACTTTATACAAGTCAACATCTTGGCAAATCATGTGAAATTAGCAATGTTTTTCGAGGGTGACAAGTATTCCTATAATCCTTCTTTAGGATCTTGTTGTAGCTAATGAAAATTTCCACTGGGAACATATTCACATTCCATGTTCTTTTTTGTTTTATAAACCAAAGTCTTATTTTTTCTGTTTCAAGTCCTTTTAAGATTTTTTACATTGTGCTTGTTTGATTCCTTTAAGCCTTATAAAGATATGATTTTCTTTTCAAATGACAAGTTATTGCTTATTGATAGAACCCAAAACAGTCGACTTTATTACAACAGGATATAAATACAAATAGACCCGGTTCGAGATGGGTTGATCTCCGATAACAATGAATTAACCTTAATCAAAGTACTAAAAACACAAGACTCCTAATCTAAACATCAAATCAAGCATAAATAAAACAAAAGACTTCTAATTGCTCCTACTAACTCACCCACTCCCTAAAAATAAATATTTCCCTCAATTAAGTTTCCCTCCATCTAGTTTCCCTCCATTTAGCAACACTGGGTCAGATCTGACCCAGATTGAACCTGCCCCAGCAGTGGGTTCGTATCAACACTTCCGGCCCGGAAAACCGACTTGTCCTCAAGTCGAACAAGGATAAAATTGACAGGCTAAATCCCTGTGTTTCAAATATGCTTTTACATCCTTATTTCTAGCATTAAGAAAAATTGACCACAGATTATGAAGATTCCCTTTATTTTTTGTAACAGGGTCGATGGTCTTTCACTCTTAGTGAATTTGAAACCCCATAAACAGAGTGTGGTGGACTTTGGTATGTGGCAACAACATTCATAATAACTCCAGAAGCATGGGCTTGTTCCTTTACCTTTATAGCCTGGTCCGTGAACTTCATTGGAGTACCCAGACTACTAGATTCAACATTTTGATCATTAGATCTGATCCACTCTAACTTCTCCTTGCGTAGGTCTTCAGGTCTTCCATTAATTCTTTCGTCATCTTCTGACCACTTCTCATCAAAGGCTAGCTTTGTATTCTTGGCCGTTGATGCGATCGACGGGTTGGGTACCGAGCAACCGATGCTTTGGTCATTCAGTTGACTCCTTGCTACCAGTCCGTGCTTGCTGTCATGCTGTTGGTTTTGGCCTTTGTATGGTGGCTGTTCATGGCACGACGGTGGTGCAAGGGTTTGAAAACCGGTTGATGGTGTGTGGTGCCAAAATTAGAGAGATTCAGAGGTGTAGATGATGCGGGTAGTGGTGCTTGGCTGCTGCTTGGTTTTCCAAACATTGCTATCTTTAGCGCTACAACATCACTCTATAGCGGTGTTGTGTCAGCCACCCTGTTCTTCTGATCCTCATCTGCTTTTTCATCATAACTGCCATCACTGAGCATCTGAGTTTTAATTGCTGTTATATCTTCCTTCAGGGGTGCCAAGATGGCGTCTAATTGTGCCACAATGGCTGATAACTGGCATGCGATCAGATCTTCTGTAGGGTTGCTGCCATCGTGCTGGTTGGTGATGCTCCTGGTAGATGGTACCATCGTTGTTCCCGGCAATGGAACCAAATGATAGAACTCAAAACAGTCGACTTGATTAAAATAGGATAGAAATACAAATAGACCTGGTTCGAGATGGGTTGATCTCCAATAACAAGGAATTAACCTTAATCAAAGTACTAAAAACCCAAGACTCCTAATCTAAATATCAAATCAAGTATAAATAAAACAAAAGACTTCTAACTGCTCCCACTAACTCACCCACTCTCTAAAAATAAACATTTCCCTCCATCTAGTTTCCCTCCATTTAGCAACACTGGGTCAGATCTGACCCAGATTGAACCTGCCCCAGCAGTGGGTTCGTATCACTTATCTAGAAGCAAAAAACTCTACCAAAAAGTCTAACAAAACATCAAGTGAAGTTGGAATTCTCTAGTAGTGTCATCACTTAAGGAAAGAAGAAACTTGATGGTATAAATTTTCTGTCATAACTTGATGGTATAAATTTTTTGTCATAACTTAAGACTCTTGTTCTTAGCGTCGAAAGAAGTTGTACGAAAGACCGTTTCTTGAGAAATCTGCTACTACCATGACTAGAGTGACATGGGATGCTTGGGTGTAGAATATTAATGACCTTTTAGAAGACATGTTTCATCATCAAGCTAGGCATAGTCGTTTTGAGACATTAGAGTGTTGCATGGTTGTCAAGATGCAACTGCAGGCTCACGCGTTCGATAATAAACAAGTAAATAACTACGTTGATGAGTTGGAATGTGCACATTTGATCCTAAACTTGTTGTCAATATAATGACGAAGCCTTCAATTGAGAACACTGTGGCTTGCTCACATTTGCTATGATCATCAAAAAAAAATTTTCATCCGGCTCCTCGAGGTTTTAGCAAGTTGTTATTTTCATTCAAAAAAGTTAACTTTGTTCATTTAAATTGTTAAACATATAAATTGACAAAATTACCTTTTAAACTACAAAACAAAATCCCTCAATTACATAACCATAATCAAGTGGAACTAAGTTACGATATAAAAGAGATGACGACTAGAGGCGATGGTATCTATAATATTACTACTTCACAATGGGTTCCTGAACTAATATCGTGACTCAATCATGATGACATGTTTGAACATTAAAAGATGAAATGTCCAATATAAGTTTCGTAAATGAAACAATAACACATGAATGAAAATTTAACAACAATATGTTAACATAAATTCGAATTCTGTCTTTATATGCAAAATTACAAAATTTTCTTTTTTAATGATAGATGGTTTAATATTATAACTTAATGGAGTTAACTTTTTTGGATGAAATTGATAATTTTTAAAATTTTCGGGGAGCTAGATGGTAAAAAAAGGCTTTTTTAATAATAATGAATTAAATGATAATTGTGAGCAAAGCACAAGAAGAAAACGACAATTCACTCTATAACTATTCAATATAGGTTTAAACATACTAAAATAACAACAAACACAACTTTAAAGAATTGCTAATATGATATTGACTTGAAATAATTTATCATCAGTTTTCACGCTACTTGCATGGTAGGAAGAATATCATTCTGACCATAATTTCAATTCTAGACTTACCTACAGGTTCATGTATGATCTTGTTGCTCTTCTTAATGTAATCTTCAAAATAGACTCTTAAATACAGAACAAAAGTTTAAAACATTAAAAGGTTCCATTCTTGTATGATCATAATAGATTTTAAGTATTTAAGTAATTTTTTGTCTATCAAAAACTTTTTATTATAATGTGACATCTCGTTAAGAACACAGAATCCCATTAAAAAATGAAAGCCGAAATAAACATAATGCAACTCACTATATGACACTTGTAATATGACTCGATTACATTATCATTTGCGATTCGAACCATCACCTAGAAAATACAACCAGTTATAAGCAAAATCCAAGCTGTAAGCCGGTGCGTTAACATCAAAAAACAAATGCAATTTGACTCAATGAAAATATGCACTAACCGTCCGTTTAAATTCTTAAATAAGTATATAGAAGCTATTATCATGTTTTGTTTAAGCTCATATTGAGTCTTGTAAAAGTTTTTAAATAAGTATACACGACTTTTAAAAATTAAATAAAAGGAATAAAGGTTGGTGCAAATATCAAGCACCAACCATATTCTAGAAACCTGCCTATGTGCTCCAGCCCGCAAGGGTGCTCCGTAAGATAGAAAAATACAATTTCTAAGGCGACATGATATTGTGCCCGGGAGATGGTCTGGAAACCTGGCCCTGGGTGGGAATACCACCTCCGGACACTGAATCCCCAAAACATGTTGAAAATTCACCAGGCATTTACCGGCTACTCTTTTGTTGTTGTGACGTCACCAAACGAGGAAACAAGAAAAAATTGAGATGACACCCTGTAAAACGGAGAAAAACCGAGGGGAAATGAAAAAATATGATGTGACGCTGATTTGTCACCCTAAAAAAAAAGAAAAACGAGACAACATCCCAGTAATCTACGTCCTAAAAAATGTATAGAATATATTTTTTAAATTGTTGAAGCAATCTCTGATCATCACCTGATTCAACTTGCTTCATGAAAAAGATATATGCAGCCCCAACTTAGATTTGTCATGATTGTGAGGCAATATTTATTAACAAAACTTTCATGTTTCTTCTATTTTTCATATAAGATAAAATATATATTTTGACATCACCAAATTATAATACCACCTACACAATAATATAGTTTCTATCGACACTTAAAAAACTCTGACGTGAAAACGAGATAAAAACTCACAAGATAGAGGGTAATGAGTGAGAGGGTGTATTGTTTTGTAACCATATGCGTTGTGGGTACTCTTAGGTCCGTCACTAAAGCCAAACAAAAAACTTAAAAACGATTGCTCTTGAAATATTTATTTTCCCCAATAACTATTTTTAGTTTTATTTTACCAAACATCTCATAGCCAAAAGTTTGTCAATACAAAAAAGTAGGTTATGACCTTCTAAAAGCTATTTCAAGAAACATTAGAAATAAATTCATCTACAATTGAAACTTTATAAATCAAATTTATACCAAAGCAATGTTTAAATAAGGGACCCGTTAAATAGACACCCCATGATTTTAAATCAACACCTCAAAATTTCTATACGTGTCGTATAACCTCATACGCGTCGTATAGGGGGGGGGGGGGGTCGTATAGGGCTATATGTGTCATATAGCCCTCTGACAGCCCCTGAATTTTTCCTCGTAGTCAGTGTCGAAATTGGCTATACGCGTCGTATAGCCCTATATGTGTCGTATAGGGGGTCGTATATGGCTATATGGGGCGTATAGCTATCTGACAGTTTCCATGAATTTTCCTCGTTTTCAGTGTATTTAACCCTATACGTTGCGTATTGACTCATACGCTACGCGACGTATAAGGAGGTATTGATTTATCTGGTGGGCGTCTAATATCTATATTAGTACCCTTAAATAATTGTAACATAAGCTATAGATAGTAAACATTTAAAGCTTCAACAACACAATTACAAATTCACAAGCGGGAATACAATCAAAATGACACATCGATGACCGACCTCAAGAATCTATAAATAAAACAATTTTAATCTTTGAAAAAGTAAAACAAACAAATTCAAAAAAGAACAAGTAGTCTCCTTTATCATTTCTTTCTATATAATCTTCTAAAATTCAGAAGAACCCAGTTTCAAGATTTGAATTTGCTTCAATGAAGTTAGAACATAAACATTTTACCCTTAATTTCATCTCTTTTTAACAAAATGCCACTATATTCTGTTCAAGATTTCAGTCGGAGATCTTCTTAAGGTATGTTATCTTTTCCATGTTGTGTTATTAATTTTTAATCTTGTTTTTCCATCTGGGTTCGTGTAGATCCGTCAAGAAATGCTGTAATTTGGGTTTATTTCGAACTTTGTTTGAAATTCGCATTTGGGTTTATCACGATTAGGGGAAATTTACTAACATTGTTAGGGTTTTAGTGGGGTTGTTGTGATTTAGCTGGATTCAAGCAATGTTTTAGGGTTTTAGTCGGAGTTCATATCTTTGATCCGATTATCAGCCGAAGAACATGATTTTCTCTAGAATTTAGCATGATTTAAGAACTTGAGGTTGAGATTGGGGGAATTTAAGTAATTACCCAAAATCCCTTTGCAAATTTGGTGAAATCGAGCAATGTACTTAATCATGAGCTGGAAATCAAGTTCTTCATTCCACAAATTACCTGAAATTTGGAATTGTGGTCTGGGTTTATGGAACTTAAGAGTTTTTTAATGATGTAGTCGGAATCTTTTTATGAATTGGGGATAATGCTATCCTTAATTGTTATCTTTTCTACTTTTTTACGATTATTGTTCTTCAAACGGTGTGTTGAACAAATGTTTATGTTTTCAGCACAGTCCAGATACATTCAAGGAGCCAAGTGTTCAGCTAGTTTATCATGAACATGCACCCGGACAGATACGGAAGTGTGAACGGGCAGTTAAATGGATTAAACAATGTTAATGGTGGTGGTGAAATTGATAATCATGCAGATGATGGTAGAGGTATTGTTGAAGGTAACACGCGTCTTGTGTATTATTTTGACATCTGCATCTGTATCTGTCAGATGTTATTTGAGTGTTTATGAATTTAGAGTACAAAAAACTGTAAGGTAAAGATCTAAAAAATTTATGAAGCAAGGAAAATAAACCTTGATATTTTGGGTTACACTTAAATAAAGTCACTAAAAGGTTTTGGGCTTTTGTTTAATATATTATATCTGTTTAATTAGGTGATCTTCCTGCTGCTAAGGCGCCCGAAATGACGAAACTAAATGATTTACAGGTTACTGATTTTTTGTTTTCTTTTTGTTAAACTGTAAAATGTATGCGGGTTGGTTTATATTTCTTTAACTTAATTCCATTGCAACTTCTGTTTACAGAATGCATCTTCTCAGTCACTCTTTCAGATTGTACATAAGATTCTTGATGACAGCATTGAGAACAGGAAAGAGGATGTACCAGATGTAAGGCAACTAATGGGTTCTGATATCACTCGTGAATTCACAATTAATAATCACATCTTTTAAAAATACTTAACAAGTTCATTTCTGTTGTGTAGAGAGTTGCCTGCCTATTGAAAAAACTCGTTCAATTGATTGAGCAACGAAGTTTAAAACAAGTAGAAGAGTTCAAGAAGGTAAAGGTCACAGTTTTTTCGTTCGAGTGTACAAATTCCACTTAATAAAAATATGAAATTTCTTATCTTTTATTTGTATTTTGTGGCTTTAGCAAAACAATTTGTATAAGACCCGTGAAGACAAGTATCAATTGAAAATGCGAGTGTTCAAAACTCTTGTAACTGGTGCTATGGAAGAAAATGAGGTAGCTTGTTTGCTATATATCCCAAAGCCCAAATGACATACTGTTTAACCTTAGTTAGTTTTTACTTAACTTTTTTTTATTGTCTCTACTAGGTCCTTATGAATCAGCTCCAGCATATAAAGGTGTGTTTTCTGATCTTTGGTACTCATCACTGTTTCTGCGGTTGCGTTGTGATGAGCGGGTGTCTATGACTTGTGAATATTAGTGGTGGCAAGATGGGCGGGGTGGGCGAAATGGGTTACTAGGTCAAAATAGGTTGGGGATTAAATGGGTCACTTCACCTTTTTAATACGGGTATAAACAAGCCGGTTGGGTTGGTTGACCAACAAACACTTTGTTGCCCAATTTTTTTTAATCAACTAGTTAATTAGGGGATTATGTCTAAAAACAATATCGTTATTGCAATAATAATCCATAAATTTGAATTAAACGATTTAGTAGGTTCTATGTTATAAAAGACTTTGGATGAAATTTGACCCGTCTAACCTGTTCCTCTTTTAGCTGAACTTTAATTTGGTCCATTTGAGATTAAACACACCCAAATCAGCCCATTCATAAGTAAATGGGTTGACATGCCTTTGCTTTCTATCTTTTAAGTTAATCTGTTTTTGCAGACTGAGAAGACGATGATGGTAGAGGAGAAGAAAAGGCTTGAAGATGTAGAATTAGCCAGGCTAAAGAAAGAAAACAATGACTTTAGTTTAGAAATTACAAAGTTAAAGAAGGAATTAGAAGTCACAAGAGATACATATGAAAATCGTTGTCTACAGCTTGAAACACACGCCATGGACATTAAATCTGAACTAGAGGAAAAGATTTTAAATCTTGAGGGTCTTCTCACTGATTCAAGGAAGAAGGTGAAAGAACTTGAAAATTTTACAGAATCCAAGTTCTTAAGATGGAAAAAGAAAGAGCGCGGTTACAAAAAGTTTATGGATTTTCAGTATGGATCTCTAAAGGTTTGTATAAAATTGTACTAACTTATCTTCAATAATGTTTGATATTTCAAGTTTTAACCATATAATTATTGTTTCATAATATAAACATGTGAGTATTATGTTTTTTATTCAATTACTTTCAGGAATTGAGGATGGGTTCTGAGTCTATTAAGCAAGAAGTTTTGAAGACACAACAGATTTACTCTGAGGAAATTAATCAATTTGGTAAATTTTCAGCGATTTCAGGCATTCAAATCTATATTTTTCATTGATTTATCCACTTTTCTATATTACTTTGAACAGGAATGAAGATTCAGGGGCTTGTAGATGCTGCAAAAAATTACCACACGGTTCTAACAGAAAATCGGAAATTGTACAATGAAGTCCAAGATTTGAAAGGTCTTACAATGCAGAAAGATATAATGTGTATATTTGTTAAAATATATTGGATTATCAATGTTTTTCTTGTTTAAACAGGAAATATTCGAGTCTACTGTCGCATAAGACCATTCCTTAAGGGTCAAAGTAAAAAACACACGACCATAGAGTATATTGGAGATAATGGTGAATTGGTTGTCACAAACCCCTCAAAGATTGTCAAAGAAAGCCACCGCGTATTCAAATTCAATAAGGTCTTTAGCCCTGCAGCAACACAAGGTTTTTCCTCTGAAATCTTTTTGTAATATTATGTAGGGGCATGTTTAAACTTTTATAATGTTTGTTTTATAAAAATGTCTTACAGAGGAAGTTTTTGTTGATACTCAACCGCTCATTCGGTCAGTTCTAGATGGATATAACGTGTGTATATTTGCATACGGTCAAACAGGATCCGGGAAGACATATACTATGGTTAGTTTTGTTGCTTGCATGAGTTTATTAATAGAAATTGAATTGTTGGTTTGCTTATAATGACTATTTTAATTAATAGAGTGGGCCTAATATATCATCTCCAGAAGATTGGGGGGTCAACTATCGTGCCTTAAATGATCTGTTTCATCTCTCCCAAATTAGGAGAAGCTCATTTGAATATGAAATTGGTGTGCAAATGGTTGAGATCTATAATGAGCAAGTTCGTGATCTGTTATCGAGTAATAGCACCCAAAAAAGATATCCTTTAGTTCTAACTTCCTATTTAGATTTTTTATTTTTTATTTCTTATATATCATTTATGTATATATATTTTGTGATTATATCTTTAGAGAATAACCATATAGTTATACCTTGACATTCACACACTTGGAATATGGAATTCTACCCAACCGAATGGGTTAGCTGTCCCTGATGCCAGCATGCACCCTGTTACATCAACCGCAGATGTCCTTGAGTTAATGAATGTTGGGTTAATGAACCGCGCTGTAGGTGCAACTGCCTTGAACGAAAGGAGCAGCCGGTCCCACAGGTTGCGCTTTTGTGGACATTTTTTTTAATAAATTTGCTTTCTTTATTCAATTTCTTTAATGGGTACGACTCTTATTCAAATCTTTTATGACACAGTGTCTTAACTGTTCACGTTTGTGGAAAGGATCTTGAAACCAGAGCATTTTTGCGTGGTAACTTACATTTGGTTGATCTCGCTGGGAGTGAACGGGTGGATCGATCTGAAGCAACTGGTGAGAGATTAAGAGAAGCCCAACATATTAACAAATCTTTATCTGCTCTCGGAGATGTCATTTTTGCACTTGCACAAAAGAGTCAACACGTACCCTATAGAAATAGCAAACTTACTCAAGTTTTGCAAAGCTCTTTAGGTACTCGCAATGTTATTCCTTTATACAATGATGATTATATAGGTCCATTTTATTGTCCTTATATTCTTTGGTGTATATTATAGGGGGTCAAGCAAAGACACTTATGTTTGTGCAGCTAAATCCTGATGTGGAATCGTTCTCTGAAACTATAAGTACCCTGAAATTTGCTGAACGGGTGTCTGGTGTTGAGTTAGGTGCGGCTCGTAGCAACAAAGAGGGGAGGGGCGTTCGAGAGCTCATGGAACAGGTACAAATATTTGCAGGTTAACCAAACAGGTTAAATCAAATAAGTCAAATATAAAAAGGCAGCTAAAAGTAGAGCATGTCAAATGGGTTGAAAGTTGTCCAAAAATACCAAAGTTTTAGATTATTATTATTTTTTAAATTGCAACCATAATTAGCGTATTAATTATTCATATATCTTTTAATAGAACAAACAAGATTGTATTTGTTGGTAAACCCAACCGGCCAACCCGACCGGTTTTGGCATGAACTAAAAACTACCCTTTATAACCCGAGCTCGCTTTGTGTAACATGCCCAACTTGCCACCTCTTTACATGACATTTCTCTTGAAACTTTCTATGAAAGATTATAGCATCGTATATTTTTTATTTTGGTGATAATGTAGGTGACTAATCTAAAGGATGCATTGACCAAAAAAGACGAGGAGATAGCACAGTTACGGGCCAGAAAAAGCGGTGAGAAGGGCTCATTGGGTAACTATTCGATGGGAGAGTTGCAGCGTGACAGTTCTCCACCATGCGATAAAAGCTTAAATCTTGGCCCAAAAGCAGCTTCTGATATCGATAATGGTTCAGAGTTCAGTGATAACCAATCTGAAACAGGTTCTCAACATTCTGTAGTTGAGTTTAAACACCATAAAGATTTATTTAAACAGTTGAGTTTTGTTACAACAGATGGCATTGATGATGATATCGAGCTTTTGGGATTAAGGAATGCAGACTCCGAAGAGAAACTAAGTGATATATCTGATGGCGGTCTTTTGATGGGAACAGAGACCAACGGTTCAATGAGTAGTATCACTGATGTTTCTGAAACCACAAAAGCACCTGCTGAGCACCAACAGCAGTGAGTCTCTTTTCCTATATTTCTGTTGCTTGTTTTCTTGAGTATTTACGTCATTTGTGGTCTAATGGTTACAGGCCCATTGTACCTACTGAACTGCCAAGACCGGTGCAAAAGACTTCTTCACGAAAAATGGTGCAGACTGCTCCGTCTTCACAAAGGCAGGGGCTAATAGCACCTTCTAGACCTTCATTAGCTCAGGGAATCCCACGTACTGCGTCAAGTATGTAAACTCACTATTGGTTTACATTAGAGGTGGAAAATCGATGGGTCGGGTTTCTGGTCTCAACGGGTTGTTTTGAGTACCGGTCAAAAGGGTCAGGTTGAGTTAGGTTGACTCGTAATCATCTTTTGTCAAACTTTTATAAATAGTCAATGCATATTTTGAGTGACTTTCAACTCTACTTGCTCCAGTTTTGGGTTCGGTTGACCCTAAAACACTTTTTTTTTCATGCTTCATAAATAGTGAATGTATACTTCTGATGACTTCCAACTATGTTTGCCCAATTCATCCCATTTGACCCATTAAAGATAAACTACAATCCCAATTCATTCTGAATAGGATGTTTACACATAATTTACTCAACATGCATCATTTTTAGATCTGTAATACCTCTTACAAAAGTCCAATTAATATACTTTTCATATAATTCAAGAGCCTCATTTCATATATAAGGATGACATTAAGCTTCTTTGACTTCAAAAGTCCCAACTTTTATATTCTTTTTGTGAAGAATGAGCAATGTCAACTGTCTGTCCATTTGTGTACAAACTGTTACTAACTTCTCTATTTGTTCTTTGTTTTATTGAATGATTTTCAGGTTCTAGTGTGAAAAGGTCGATCTCTGGCAGTTCTTCACTTAAAACTGGTGCGCGACGTTGAAAGTCAAACTTTATTGGCATGACTTTAACTTAAGATAGTTTAGCATTGCTTATCTTGTTCATGAACTTCAATTCATGAAAAAAACCTTAGTATTTGTGTATTAATCTAGAAATAGATCAAACTATGTAGAATGCACGCCTAAATTGTGGTCAAGATTCTTGACCAAATGTCAGAATTGCGAATGATTGTCACTGCATTTTCATGATTATGGGGGTTTGGTTTATTTTCTACCGTATGATAACAAGCTACTACAGTGGGAAAAAAGTACTCCTTTGGACAATTTTTATTTATTAATCAGTGTAAAATAGTAACCTTATTATGTTACAGAAACCAAGGTGTGTATCACTGTATCAGGAAATTGTTAATGTGGTTTTTATGATTTTTATTTAAAATTATATTTTTATTGATAGCGTCTTTATATTTATATCATATTAGAGCATTCATATTACCTTCCCCACCTCCATCTCTATTTTACACTAAAACTATTATTTTTTCACTTTATTTTAATAAAATAATATTTTTATATCTTTATCATTATTTTTTTTTCTCTTCTTTAATCATAACCATTTTTAAAAATATTAAAAAGATTATGAGGGTTGTATTATGTTTTTTTAAATCTATGAAATTACTGTATAATTTTTATAATTTTCCTCTATCTTTTATTCACAACCATCACATAATATATAAGACACATACTCATATTTTAATTAAGAATTTACTGTGAATTTATTCTATAATTCAAATCAAATGTAACCACTTCAACTTAGAGAGAACAACCAGACAAATTGTTTAGCCATGTGGATATTTTATAATAATCATTACATATGAATAACTAATATAATATAATACCCCATTTTATAAAAACAAAGAAAAAAATCATAAGGGCATTTACAAGTGGATGGTATACGATTGTAATCATTGTATAGCTATAGCCTATAGGGGCATATACCATCCATGTATTGTACGTAGCCTTGCACGAGCGTAAATCATTAAAAAACGAGTTGACAAGTTTCCATGTGAAATTACTATGAAAAAAAAATAGTGTCAAAGGTTCAGTTTCTCATACCTACCCTTGGATCCTCAAATGCTTATGTGTTTTAGAACGGTTTCCGAGAGATAAAACCAAGAGGCTGTTTGACGATCTTTTAATCAGCCTCTTAATAGTTCAGATGTCTGAATGGTTCAGCACTTAATCATTCAGAAGGTGCCAAACAGCCGCCAAGTGTGTGATGATGATCGGCAGCCAAAGATCATTGGGTGTGATTGGTTATCAACAAAGGTATTTTGTCAAAGTTGTAAGCGGTTCTGTCAAATAATATGCTTGTTTACAAAGTATAACAACATTCACAGTGGATTCCACATTTTTATCCATGTAATTACATTAAAAATTATTATTTTTTCTCACTAATTTTCAATTAAATAATACTTTTTGTACCTTTTCGTTACTTTTTTCTCTCTACTCCACTCACAATCACTTTAAAAAACTACTTAAAACTATTATCTAAAAACTTAAATCAAACCGAACTTAAATGTACAAATAAAATTTTAAAGCCACTTAAATTAAGTTGCCATTTATTTCCGAACAAGTTACGTATTATTTATAACTAGTGTTAAGCCCCTCGCGTTACAGCTGGGGCAGTAAACTATGTCAAGTAGCACAAATGACACACCATGTCAGTGCCCGACAATATAAAAAAAACTCGTATAAAAAATAGAAAACACAAAAATAAAACTAAGACGAAAAAGTCTAGTCCCCCCCTCCGGCACTACGCGAAGGGAATTTTGTCGTTTTTCTTCATATTATGTGGTGTTAGTGTGTTCATTATCATCACGGCTTGTCGAATAGCATAAATTGAATACCGAAATCTTTAACCCGTGTTGGTAGCGTTAAAGCACACCAAGAATACAAAAACCACCCCAAAATACAACTAAAACCCAAAAGTGCCCAAAAATATAAAAACCGCCTAAAAAATAACAAGACCAAAACCGCCCAAAAAAATACCATAACCCCCAAATAAATACAAAAACAACCACCTAAAAAGATAAACACGGTGAATTAATAATGTACTACCAAATATACATAACAAAATTAGTAATTAGTAATTGTTGATATTTAAATTAAATAAAAAGAATATTACCCGTATCTTTTCATAAAAAACCATCCAATTACTTAATAAATAATATTTAATTTAAAAAATCCATAAATGGAAGAAATAGTGATGGAGTCTAGAATCTAGCTGCATTTACCCTCTAGATTTCATCACACATAAAAACCTTCACTAAACCCTCATCTCTTTCAATACCTTTTCTTTTTCACAATAAGATGAATGTAACAACATTAAACCCTATGCTCCCATCTTCATCACAATCCAGTAATTCCTCCAGGTTCGTCAATTCTTTCATCCTTCTTTATACTATTATGTGTTTGTTTGTGTGAGAATCTTGCTCAAATCTGGAGAATGTAAGCATCGAGATCTGTATTTCATGTGATTACTGATAGAAAGTTGAATGCTTTTTTGATGATTTTGTGTGTTTTTAAGGAATTGAGAACCATTTGATTTGATTACTGTCATGTTAGTAGTGTTTTGTTTAGGTTTCGCATTTGATGATTTTGGTATTGCCTAGGGTTGACAGTTGACTGGCTTTAGTTGATCATGTAACATATGTACTATGAACTTGCTCTTCTGATTCTGTTCTTGCCTTCTTGGTGTCATTGGCAATTGGATTTTGTGTTGTAATGATACTCATTATGTTTTTGGAAATCTGGAAGCTATACAGGTGTGTGAGTTTTTGCAGCTTTTATGGGCTTAATGTTGTTTATTGCTTTTTATTAGCATAAGCGGCTTTATCCCTCATATTTCGGGGAAAATCAAAGCACCTCACTCTTGAAATACTTATTGCAACTTTGCAAGTGCAAATGAAACTTCTTGATGTATTGATAAGAATCTAAAATACAGTTTGGATTACAGAATCTTGATTTTTGGTCTGTGGAATTCAGAGATCTGGAAGCGAAAACATGTTTTAGCAAATGTCTGGGCAGCTCTATGCTATTTATGAGTTATGCCATTAGTTTTCTTGTTGCAAGCTTCTTTTCCGTTTCAGTAAATTACCAACATTTTGATTTTTCAGAATGAATATCCAATAAGAAATGTGAAATTGTGTTCATATATTGTGTACATCAGTAAGATTGATGATGATATGGTATTATTGTTTCATTCTGCAGTTGTGTTTCTCCACCTGCAATCATTCTTCTCAGAGGAAATTCTTGAATTGATTTAAACTAATGACTGGGGGAGCTCACTCTTGTAGAAAAACTAAACCTTCCATTAGTTATAAATATAATCCTCATGGAGGAGCTACTTTTGACCTTGTGGATGTTACGCGTGAAGATTATGCTCCCAATTCCCATAATAACTCAAAAAAATCTACTAACCAGGCTGAAGCTAGGTCATCTATACTTAGCACAGCTTATGTGATATCAGGAGCCGGTCAAATATGGAATTTTGCCACCTCATCTCTTCCTGTCTTACGCTATAGGACGACATCAGCACAAAATGCTGAATTTCTTCAGAAAGAGAATACGTTATATTATCCAGTTGAAGAAGGAAATATAATTGCATCAATTTCTTCTGAGGGTCAAAATGTCTCGGTCAACTTAAAAGCTAATAGCCATGTTCCACCTTCAGTAAACGTGCAAAAAGATTTGGATTTTATACACGTAACCAGAAAACTTGGTTGTTTTAGTGAGTCTCACATTTACCATCATCTTTTGAGATGCATGCATACCGGGTCTGATAAGACGATTCTATCTTCTCATGAAAAAAGGGTTTCTAGTGTACGGATCTCAGGTGAATTGCAAAATGTATATGGATGGATGAACACAATACAGCTTTTGGGACCAACATATAATGCTGGAGAAACAAATAGTGTTGATAGAGGTGATCCAGATAACGCTGCTATTCCTGATAATGGTATGACTGCAAAAAATGGTATCTACTACAATGGATTAGCTGAAAATCAGGAATCTTTATCTAATGAATATTTGGAATCTCTATCTAATGAACATCCGGAATCTTTATCTAATGAAAATCAGGAATCCTTATCTAATGAAAATGCCAAAAATATGATAAAAAGAAACCAGGAGGTTATGTCTATGCCCTCGGATTATCTTCTTCAGCAGGAGTCCCAACATGAGAAAGAGGATAACTTATTTGAGATAAAAGAGGATAAAAAAAGTCAATTTCCCAACCAGGAAAGTTCTGCTGTGCATATCTTTTCATCACCATCATATAAATCGCAGTATGGACTTGCAAAGCAAGAACATGCATATGCTGGAGCCTTTGCTGGTACATTTGTTAGCCTGTGTCTGCACCCTGTGGATACAGTTAAGACTGTTGTGCAGTCTTGCCATACTAACCAAAGATCTATTCCTTACATTAGCAAATCAATTATATCTGAAAGAGGTATGTGGGATGTGGGAATAGAGTATTACTATGATCTTGTTGAAGTACCATCGTCAAAACTGAATGTGATTTATCATCTCATTTTCAGGTATATTAGGACTTTACCGTGGAATTGCAACCAATATTGCTTCATCAGCACCTATTTCTGCAATTTACACTTTCAGCTATGAATCAGTAAAGGCGGCTTTGCTTCCTCTTTTTGCTAAGGTGAAGGATTTCCATATGTTACAATATGTTTTCTAGAAACTTATTTTTGTACGTGTCCCTATATACTTTCTTTAGTTACATGTGCTTTTGCACAAGGGCTTAGAAATTTCTGCTGTAGAGAAGTGTTTCTTTGTTTACTAATGGAAGTTACATAATTACTTCAGGAATATCATTCATTGGCTCATTGTGTGGCTGGAGGTTGTGCAAGTGTTGCTACATCATTTGTTTTTACTCCAAGTGAACGGATAAAGCAGCAGATGCAAGTTGGTTCACACTATCGCAGCTATTGGTAAATTTTTATCATCATGTTTGACTTCATATTTTCAACATTGACTGTTGCAATCATATGTGTGAATTTTTGTGAATGTTCATGAGTGTATTTAAATGTTTATAATGTTTTTTGTATTTTCATGGTGTGCTATCACAGGAATGCAATATTAGGGATTGTTGGGAAAGGAGGCTTTTTATCATTGTATAATGGATGGGGAGCTGTTCTCTGTAGGAACGTTCCTCATTCTATCATCAAGGTTATATAATCTGGCTGAAACTTATGTCCAATGTTTTCTTTTTAGTAATATTCTTGAAACTTCCTGCTTTCCATGCTTGCAGTTCTATACGTATGAGAGTTTAAAGAATGTATTACTCACTTCAAATGAAGCAAATGGTCAGCCAACCACAATATCAATGGTTTGTGTTTTGCATAAAGTTATATTCAATTGCATATCGTTCTAGGTCACATGATCTGATGACCTTAATTATGGATCATGTTAAGGGTTAAAACTGTCTTGCTAGCTAAATATATTTTAGTTTTGTCACCCAAAAAAGACCGTAGCACTATTTACCTTACAAAAACTTAAAATATTAATTAAAAACTAATAACCTTAGTGTTACCAAATAAGGCCCTGCTACAATTTATATTAAAAAATATCTTCTTGTGTATTCTTCAAGTAATAGAACTTCATTACTTTGTTTTGTTAATTTCTTTATTTCATATACTACAGCTACTGTGCGGAGGGTTAGCTGGATCTACAGCTGCTTTATTTACAACTCCTTTTGACGTGGTGAAGACAAGATTACAGACACAGGTATGTATTGTATTCATTATTGCACTTTTATTTTGTGGGTCACATTTATATGTGACAAGATTCAAGACAATTATGGTGTTGTACTATTGTTCGCGTGAATAAATAAAAGACTGTTTTATGTAGATACCTGGATCGTTAAACCGCTATAATGGTGTGTATAACACTCTAAGAGACATAGCCCAACATGAAGGACTGCAGGGTCTATATCGGTAAGATTATCAGATATTCAACTCCTATAAAATGCTTTACCGGATTCAGGGTTTATTAAAATCTGAGTGTTAGACTAATGGATGTGTGGATCTTGTTTGTGATCATTAGGGGTTTGACTCCAAGATTGATCATGTACATGACTCAAGGAGCGCTTTTCTTTGCATCTTATGAGTCGTTTAAAAGGATATTTATGTTGGAAGCTACTCAACTCGAATCCACGCCTTAGGGTTTGTAATATAACATCCAAGTGATATCGGGGACCGTTATTTTGCATTTCGTGTGAAGACCGGTTACCATTTTTGATTCTTTTAGGCGCCATAGATGTAAGATATTAGAAATTCATTGAGTGCATAATTTTTATGAAGGAAAGGGGAAGGGGAAACAATTCTTTTTGTAAAATATCGTTTTGGTGAAATGAGCATTTGTTGCCAGTTTTTTAGTTTATCATTCCAGAAATACGAATATTTCTCCACGAATCTTTTTCTGGAAGAAGATTCCCAAAATTCCAGTTCATCCATTCCAACATATGTTTTATTGACTGAAACCGACCGAACCATTCAAACTGAGCAAGTCAGCATTGCTTCAGAGTATTGTAACATTCTTGTAAATTTGGATATTGTCACAAGTGATCAGCAATGCCGTTAGAGAAGCTAGAAACAGTATAATCTGTATGCAATAATGTAGATGGCAGTCAGAGTGGTGGAAGTAGGAAGAAAAGTGATGGAGCTAATAATCTTCCTCCAAATGAGCCTAAGGACAAAATTCCAGATGTAAGCATGGATTTGTATTTTCTAAAACATTGGAGTTTATTATTGATAGTAATTTTATGTTGCAGAACGTAACAAGATTACCTCCCGTGTGGCGTGATGATGCTGTCAGCGCTGTAGCTGCACTTGAGCAAGCCTCAACGAGTCTCTTTCTTCAGATATTCTGAAATTTAACCAGAAGATGCGGCAGCTAGTTTGTAATCTTAAGGTAAGCGCATTTTCATCGGGACAGGGTGAACTCTTATACTTGGCGACTAACATATAAAATTATGCCAACTACCGAGTGTACTTTAAGCAGAAGTCCTTGTAGAGTTCAAAGATGTTATGCTGCCAGACGAAGAGACTGTGTCTATTTCATTATTTTTACAAATAGTTAATGCTTTTTAAAATGTTTTAGAAGGCTCAAAGATGATCAAACTAACATTTGGATCAATTTCCGACCTGTTCATCCCATATGAGCCGTTTTTCTACTTTAGCTAATATTTTTTATACGACACCCAAATTGACCCATTTAATAGTAACTGGGTCGAAATACCACCTCACGCTTAACACGTAGAACTTTAATTTATTCTTAGTGTGTTTTCTCATTCAACTTCTACAACACATCATAACTATTTTAGATTTTATCTTGTTAATTACCATATACGTGTTGGATTTGTGAAGTTTTGATTGGGCTCATTTAAGTGAATGTTTATTTGGGCCTATATGGAGATCGCAAAGAATGGTAGTGGGGCTGGCCCAAATATTTTATCATCATATCTATTTATGTTTTTTTGTTCATTAAGTTAAAAACCCCAAATAATCACTATATATTCATTTCTTGTATCATATAATTCCTTACGAGTGAGGTAGAAAACAATAAAAAAGGTTACCTTGGTTGTAGCTCGTGAACATAGGTGACATCGACCGAACCATGTAAATCTTGACTGATTCTTTTTTTTTGCATTACGTTTTTGTTTGTGTGTTGATCAATACCCGAATCCCTAACAAGTGGTATGAGAGTCACAACTCGTTACTCACGGGAGAAACATAACGCGAGAGAAAAATCGTTTGGGACGAAGTAGGGTTTGTTTTATTAGCAGTCGGTCATAAACCTACTCTTCAATCGGAAGTTTTAAAAAAGTCGCCTTTTGTTTTTTTTTTGTTTTTTTATCAGAAGACTCGGTTCTTGCTATGGAAGACACAAATAAACTATCAAAGAATAGTCATTGGTCATCAAAATAAGGAGGTAGCATTTTCTTGTGCTCACACTTGAAATGTCAAAATACCCTTGTTTGTTTTTTTCTTTTATGAATGACAATGAATTTTTATTATACCAAGACAAGCAAGTCTCTAGAAAGGGGAGAAAATTACACCAAAGGATTACATGGTTTAGAAATTAAACATACACCAATTGCTCCAATATCTAACAAGTGCATTTGGACCGATTCTTAATCCACAAGTAACCCTAGTTTTTAACGTCTTCGATTATTCTATTAACAGTCGGTTTCATATTAAAGAAGATTACTTTATTTTTTGCTCTCCATAGACACCAACAAGTAACAACGTGATTGCGTGTACCATATTCTTTTAAAGAAGGAACGTAAGGGTTTTTTTCATGTTTAACCCGTAAAATAAGAAAAAAAATTAAGAAGGCAGAAGCCTTCATATTCAAACCAAACAAGAAGTACTTTTTGGTTTTGGTTACGGTTGTGGTTCTCGATTTTGGGCTTCGGGTTTGTTTATTAGGATTTAGTATTGGTATAGGTTCGGATTTTGGCTTTGAGTTGATCATCGTTTTTAGGATATTTGTGTTTGGACATTATTTTTAGCTTTGACTCGATTAGTAAACAAATTGTGGTTTAAGATAATAACTGAGGGCAAAAAACTTCAGATTAAGAAGTTTGATGGAAAAGACTTTGGTTAGTGGAAAATTTAAATAAAGGATTTGCTAGTTCAAAAGGATTTGAACACGGTATTGGGAGAGAAATCGAAAAAGTTAACATCAAGTGAGTGAGAAATTTGGATAAAAAGGTAAAGGCATAACAAAAGGTGTTGCGTTCAAAGATTCTAAAGCAAACTATATTGAAGGGTATGATGAATGTATTATTTAATAATATGAACAATAAGCTTTCGGTAGCAAATAAAGATTTCTTGATTCTAGAGTTGGTTAATACAGAGTTGAGAGAAGGAAGTTTTGTTACATTGCACATCAACAACTTGAACTCAAATTTTTCAAAACTTGGTTTATCAAATTTGAGGATGTGGTTTAGATTGTATTACTATTATCTTTATTGTCCGGTTGTTGGTCCAGGACTGTTACAAAGATTACTAGCTCTACGAGCGAATTCACTTTTAAAGGGATTCGAGTCCAACAATTACTAGATCATCACATCTCATGTGGACGTGCACACTAATACCGGGTTCTTGCTCCATCCGATGTGTTGAAATTTGGTGAAAAATTAAATGAAAAAGTGATTTTCGCTAACTTTGGACACTAATAATTACTAGTATTTGCCCACAACGGAGTTAAGATGAATGAGATATCGATACTTACAGTTGAGTAGTTGAAACATAAAACTATAAAAAAATTGAATGTTGGTAGAACATGAGTCATGCAACATAGAAGAAGAGACGAGACCAAAAAAGGCTTATAAAGGTGAGCTTCCAAAAATATTTGTTTCTCTATGATTAGGGACACCCAGATGCGTGCTTCCCCAATCGCGCTCGGGACCAAGGGCGGGGCGATGTGCGTAATGTGACGCTTTGATTTGCTGGATGGCAGTGATCAACTGTGCATCTAGGCTGCTACTAATCTACTGAATCAATCACTCTGTTTAGTTACCAACGGTTAAGTCCTCAATAATTATAGCATTGACTAGTGTGTTAATGATTATAATTAATCCATTAACCGGGTGTTAAAATAGATTGAACCTCTAAGTATATGTACAAGGTTGTGTACCTTGGTGACATATGCTCTTATATGTTCCAAACACGTACAATAAAAAGCCTAGCTTAGGGGTTGTTTGATTACACTGACTCAGTAAGATCTAACTGAGTCAGAAGCTGACCCAGTAAGATGTTCTGACTGGGTATGCGTCTGACTGAAACTTGGTTGTTTAATTCGGTATCTGACTGACTCAAAAACCGTCTCTGCAAATCACCTTATATAAATCACCTTTAACCAAATCACCACTAAACATCTCATCTTCATCCATCTTCTTCACCGCCTCTTCCACCCACCACCCACCTCCAGCATCACCGCCACCACCTCCAGCATCACCGCCACCACCTCCAGCATCACCTTGGTCTTGGTCAGCATGTTTCAAATCCAGGTCCGGGTCAGACCGAAAGGACCCGGTCAGATCTGATTTCAAGCGTATCAAACGGGCTGACCGGCTGACCGAGTCAGCCAGTCAGCCGGGTCAGACCAAACAAACAGCCCCTTAGCAGAGAACATAGAAGCTGCCCATGGCCACTACCAAATGTGAAAACGTGCACAAGAAATCGATAAGCTCTCGTGAGCGTACTGTTGCCAATGTGTCTCTTAGAAAACATCATGTGGCTTTTGTCGTTATACACAAAAACTAGAAATCCGAAAAATTAAAGGCCCGAAGATTAGGACAACCCACCAGCAACTAATTCTGTAAGCTAATTTTGGTTTTTAAATCATTAAGCGTATCCGAATCTACTTAAGTAGAAAAGATGTTATTTTTCAAATGATTAAAGATTTAAGTATTGTATATTTGTATTAAATAAATATTTAGATTTAGAAGAAGAATTAGATGGTATCGTTATTATAAAAAAATACAATTCTACATATAGGTTTGAAAATCCATAATCTAATTACCTAGTCTTGTGGGAAAAGAGGAATACATTAGCTGATACATTAGCTGACCATCTAAAAGTAGTAGCTGCTAGATGTTAATTTTATTGGTGTGTTTTAGAACAAACCCTTGACTTGTTGCAATCTTTGAAAATGGTATGAAAGAAGCGATAGGTCCATCTTTTGTAGTTTTGCACAACATGGAATACCGAAAATCAAGATAATTAATATATTAAATAATAATAAAATAGTAACAATACTAATTTTGTGATAAAAAATAATTGTCATCGGAAGATTGATATTTCAAAATTCTTTTGAGAATTTTTTTAAACTAGTATTAACATGCACATGTTGCTCCAGTGAAAACATGAATAGGTTTTCAATAGAATCATTTCGTGTTAGGGTGCTAAATTGCGTTATATGGGGACGTCTTCAAAACTTAATATCATAAAACAAACACTTTACGTGAACCATAAGTTGTAGCGAGTGTTTTGATAATAATTCAAAGAGTAAATTATACGGACAATATTTGGGGTTTGCACATATTATAAGTTTAGTATCTACTTTTCAAAAATTATAGATGCGAGCCTGAACTATGTATGATATGCAGTTATGCACACCGGCAGTCCCCGATGTTAGCCGAGATTAAGTTTTTCTGTTAAGTCAATATAAAAGTACCAATATAGCCCTAAATTTAAAAATTAATAATTTCTAAATATAACCAAACTTACCCCCACCCATCACATCTCACCCTAACTCTTCATCTTCTTCTTTCATCTTCTTCTTCATCCATCTTCATCTTCATCACCACCACCTCTCCACTATCATATGAGAAATCAAGCACAACCATTGGTTTAAGTCTCTTTCTTTTCCCCTTTACCCTTCTCTCTCTCTCTTTCTCTCTCTCTCTATCTCTCTCTCTCTCTATCTCTCTCTCTCTCTCTCTCTCTCTCTCTCTCTCTCTCTCTCTCTCTCTCTCTCTCTCTCTCTCTCTCTCTCTCTCTCTCTCTCTCTCTCTCTCTCTCTCTCTCTCTCTCTCTCTCTCTCTCCTAAGACCACTAGGCATAATGCCACCTCTCTTTCTCTATTCAGATTTGATGGTGCAAGCAATGACGGTGGTGGTGGGTTGAGGGTGTTAGCGGCGACGATGATGGTGGTTGAGGGTGTAGGTGGCGATGTAGGTGATGGGTTCAAGGTAGAGGCGGTTATCTAGGTGGGTTGAGGATGCAAGCGGTGGTGGTGGTGGTGGTGATGGGTTGAGGGTAAAGGTAACGATGGTGGTGGGTTGAAGGTAGAGGCAGTGATGGTGGTGGTGGGTTAAGGGTGCTGCAGCAACATTGGTGGTTGGTAGAGGGTGCAGGCGGCGACAACGGGAGTGGGTTGAGGGTAGAGGCGGCGATGGTGGGTGTTGAATGTGGAGAAGATGATAAAAAAGGGGTATTTTAGTTTTTTAAAAATAATAACAAAAAAACTTAACATTTATTAGTGTTAGAGACCATAAGCGTGCACTTCTTATATAGTTCAGGGTTTCATCTTTAATCATTGACTAAAGTTACAATACGAACATACCCTTGGGACTTCAATAATGTTTACAATTATTCTCTCTACCCCAAGAGTAGGAGAAGAGATATTGATACATAAATGAACATAAATACAAATAAATTAGAGAGAGATAGTAAATAAAGACTAATATCCCCCTCAAGCGGAAGGGGGTGGCTCGAGATGCAGTAGCTCTTGAAACTATTCAAACTGCTGTTGAGGTAGATTTTTTGTAAAAAATCCGTCACTTGAAGCTTGGATGGAACGAATCAAGTATGTAATTTGTGTAAAGTAACCAACTCACAAATGAAATGGTAATCACGATCAATATGTTTGGCTTGTATACAGGCCACAGGGTTTTGGGTGAGAAATAATGCATTAGGGTTATCACACAATAGAGTTTTGGTAGCAAATGAGAGATCCAGATTAGTTCCACTGTGGTATTTGTCAAGGTTTTGTATTCAGATTCACAACTGAATCTAGAGATGGTCGGTTGTTTCTAAGCACTACAAGAGACAAGAATCCAAAGAAGATAGAATATCCATAGGTAGACCTTCGAGTCTCGAGACAACTTGGTTTTGAAGGATATTTAGACCGACATATAGATAGGAATAAACATGTCGTAATAGTTATCCAAGTTTCATTAAACATTAAAGTACAAAATTAAAGAAGGCCTAAGCTTTAGTTAATAAGGGGGCATATATAAAAATATTTATGTTTGTTCATGTTTCATCCTATTGGAAATATAGCTTCAAAATATATATTTTTTACTAACAATAATATCATCTCACACCATCGATATGTGTTTGTTATATAAAAATAAAGAAGGGCAAGCACTACTTTTTAAGAAAAAAGAGAAAGAAAGAGGAAAAAGTTTAAAAAGTTATCACAAAGCTTATTTGGAAGGAAAGAAAAGAAGGTGAAAGTAATTAGAAAGAATATTTTTAAATAATATTTATTTTTTTTCTCCCTAAATTGAAAGAAAGTGAAAGGGGGTAGTTTTAATAATTTTCATTTTTATTGTTTTTCTCTTATAACCTAATTATATACTATACAAAACCCATCACGATGAACAGTAAAAACAAGCCATTGGTTGGTAATAATATGTGTTAGTTAGTAATTTAGCCCACGTTATGTTTTTATTCATGTTTTCGGTATTAGTTTCTTGCACTTGTAAAATATCAACTTATTAACGTATGAATAAACTAATTAGTTTAAACCATATTAGTTAGTGGGAAACATGTATTGATCTGAAGAAACAAAATTACAGTACCACATTTTGTGGGATCGGTACCTCTTTCCCAAAGCCTATTACATCTCTCAATTTTTATGGGGCGTTTGGTTGGAAGGAATAAAATGAAATTGAGAAATTAGTATAATTTTCAAGTAAAAATTATGTTTGAGTGAACAATTAAAAGTAAACCTAAGAGAATGTTTCACCTCAAATTCCCTTGGTTGTGGGGTTTCAAAATCCTTCCACCTAGAGAGGGAATTTCAAATCTCACAACCAAGGGAATTTAATGTGAAACATTCCCTTGGGTTTTACATTTCATTACGCACTCAAACATAATTTTACTTTAAAATTATACTAGTTTCTCAATTCTATTTCATTCCTTCCAACCAAACGCCCCCTTATAATTTTAGCACTTAAACCCCTTAGTTTTTTTAAAACATTAAAAATTCATTTTGACTTTCTTAAGTTTTAGATTAACCTCCCATACATTTTTACTTAAAACCTAATTTCTTAAATTCTTATTTTTATGTACGTTTTTATGAAAATTTTTATTCAGAAACAATGCGAGTCAAATATAAAACGTTTTTATGCTTATTTTTAAGTACGGTTCTGAGCGGGTCTACGTTTAGACATAAATTTAGTCTAAAAAAGAGAGTCATGGACGATTGTGGTTTATACTTTATCATGTCACAGCCCGCGCCGCCACACGTGCTTATTTTAATGTATGTTGGTTTGCGTTCTGACATAAACTTAGTTCGGAAACGAGTGATGTTGATTGTAGTCTATACTTTATTACGTTACATACGACACTGTCGCAACGCGCGACTGATAAAAGACTAGTTTAATTAAGAGATTAAAAGATACATTAGTAAAATTATTGTTTTTTTCTTTTCCACTTAACTCAAAAACCCATATAAACTTTATATTCTTCTTTTTTTTCAAACTCAGAAACACAAGTTATATATTTCTTTTTCTCTCTTTCTATTTTCTCTTCTTAGTTTCTTTTTTTTTTTTCTTTAATAAACTTGAGAACACATCATAAAGGAAAATAGGAAATGGACATAAACACAACGCCTTTACGGGATCAATTAAGTTAACAATGTCAAGTATTTAAAAACAAACAAACCTAATAAAATTCTACTAAAGCTACAAATAGAATACTCTAGAGGTAAAAAAACAAACATGTCCTCTATGCGAATGATGAAAATGGTACTCTCAAAACCTCATCAAATATTAAAATATAGAATTTATAAACATGTTAAATGGAAGTACAACAAACAATTTCACGTGAGTTGATTTAAAAAAAAATTCACTAAAAACAACCACTAGCAAAATCCTAACGTTGAAAATAAACACTACATGAAAAAGGAGTTGCTAAAGAAATGTTACTACACCAAGTATGCCACTCTCAAGATGGGGAGTTTGCCCTATACTTCATGAAAGTGAGTTGTTAAAAGAGAAATGCCATTATTTAAAATAAAATACTTTAAGCCTCAAATTCATTCATTGCTCGCTTAAATCTTTCAAAAGAAATATTATACAAATAAAAATATACTATTGACCGCACTGCCCGCACGACAAGTGCATAAAGAAATAACAATAACTAGGTTTTTTAATCTACGCGTAACGTGTGCATGATTGACAATTTAAAACAATTTGAAACTTTATGTTAGGGCTCAGAACCAATATTCAGTTACGGCTGCTAACCATAATTGATAGTCACGCCTAAGCAACCGACAACACTCTGATGTCTCATCACCACCCAGGACATGCCCAAATAAGCTACATATGATCGTAACAAAACATTATCAACAATTTAAAGTTAGGGTTTAAACCAAACACATTGATAAGAAACCCTAACAAACAGAGGTACCAAAAAACTCATAAATTACCCTATTTGTTGTAAGAGCAGGCAAATGAAGAGTGGTTCACCACTTTAACTAGAGATAGGACACGCAAGCATCACTGATGGCCTTAGATGAACATGCATCCATCGTCACCGACCTAGTGAGTAACAAGACAGAACTGATGGTCTCAGGTGAACATGCATCAATCGTCAACGACCTCGGTTTCAAAACTGAACGCTCTCAGATGAATCATTCATCATCATTGACACAAAAGAGGCCAACCTGGGGTGGCCACCACCTCGGCCATAGTGCTGAAACGAAGGGCTGCGTTACCGGAAACACGTGGCTACACTCAGACGCTACTGAAGGCGGTTCACAAGAACCAATGGCAACATCCAACTGAGGTCCACAGGGACCACCGGTGGAATTAAACCACAACAAGGGTAGAGCTGAAAACCCTAAAAGGGTATTCGTTAGATAAAGAAGAGGAGGGAAAAAAGTTAGACCAAACACCAGCATCACTGCGTTGAACAGACACCACATAGATGATGTAGTAGCATCGCAATCAGCCAACCTCAGGCGAATAATAGAGAAAGACAAATGGGAACGACTGTAGCAAGCCGACGGCGGCGGTGGCAAGAAAAAAGCTCCCAAACCACCGCTATCACACCCCCTGATGTGTGTGGTGTATATATATTTTTAATAATGATTTTCCACACCACTTGATATTAAATTTATAGAAATGATTTTTAGCTTAGAACTAAACCACAAACAAATAGGTAAGTGTACCTACCATATATGTAGTATAGCTTGGGCAAGAACCAAGTATGGATCTAAGGACATGGTAGCTACTGATAGTAAACTTTGTTATTATTGAACCGATAAATATAGATGATTTGATATTTTTGTATTTATTAAACTAAAATAAACATATATAAAGATAGATGATGAAAATCAAGAAATATAATCAAGTAAAGGTAATGTTCACTTAAACTATGAATCCACCTAGCCAAATAATGACAACATACATAAATTTATGATAAGAACATTCTACACATGTACAACACGGAAATACACTATACCCGTTAAAGCTACCTAATCATATGACTCTTTGAAAATGTAAAACGATGTTAACATAGTAAACACCTAAATTCATTCCATGAATATCCAATGATACAATTATGTTGAATATACATGCTGACTAAACTACTATCAAGGTTATTTAATCCCATAATCTTTTAGAAAGCTAATACGATAAACACATACCAACCATCTAGAATCACGTAATAAAAACAACATCATGAAGTCCTCCAACTTATGAATATCATATCACGAATATATGAACTACAAGTTTATGCTTGTAAACAATAATTACACATACATAATGAATTACACATACATAATGATAAGTTAAATTCATAACAAACGTAATGGCTTTTCCAAGCATATACATAATGATGCACATTTGAATAACAATCATACATGTTCCAATCCCCATCCATCATTCCTAGTCAAATGCTATGAATACACATACATACATACATACATATACGTGTTCATGAATAAATACCCTAACACATACGGTTTTCTAACATAATATAGTCAAGATATCCACAAGATTAAACATATACTTAAGTCAAATAAATACACATAACCATTAAAGATTCAAAACATTGTTAAGGTCATAAACATAATCATCACCATAAATAACATGTATATCATCAATAATTAGCTAAGATTCATCTTATCTAAGCGAACCAAAGAGTCTAGCTCATAACATATACAAAAACACCCAAACAACTTGTATAATCAAAGAGATACATGGTTAGATGTAGAGATTATCAAACCAAATCAAGTTAAGATGAGTTATATGATCTTAGATTCTTTCTTAGAATACTTGATCTTCAATCCTGGATTCTGATCTTATGAAATTCCTTTAAAATGAAGCTCAATGTTTGTGAGAACTAGGGATTTTTTCCTTTTGATTTTCGAGCTTGAATGAAACGGGGAAGAAGAAAGGCTAAAAAGGGGAGTCTGATGCGTGTTATGATCATAACAGAATCAGTATGGTCATAATATATAGGAAAAAAAGACCATATGCTTGTTATGGTCATGAGAAAATAAGTTATACTATAATAGCCTCTAAACTTCTAAAATCTTCATAAATTTTTTTGTCTTTTTTAAGATCATTAAGCAACCATCCAAAGCTATAAAATTCAAATGAACCATAATTAAGTATTGATAAAGATAATTTCGTAACAAAAACGCTTAAAGTGGAGAAAGATATGCATATTAACACGTATATTTATTTACATATCACCCCCCCCCTCTCCCCTAAAACACCCAAATTAAGGTGCGTGAGGTGGTTGTTCGGCAAGCCGTAGATGGTGGCAGTGACAAACAGCTGGCCAAACTATCATTCTCACCCACACACCCTCTCTCTCTCTCTAAAACAACTGGCTGCCATCGCCGGGCATATCTTGGAAAAACAAAATGGACTGTGCAGGTCTTAAAGGAGAAGCACTATATGAAATACAAGAATTAACTCCAGACAGTGTTTATTGACATAGCTTTTTAAACAAATAGGAGAATAGGTACAGAAACACGATCATTAAATGCATAAATAAAATAACAATAGCAAATACAAGATGACATAAACAACAATAGTTAATGATGTGACAATATAAAGATTACAAATGTAGGTGCGTATAAAAACTATTTTCACTTAGATAAACAATTCTCTTTAATCATTTAGATTTTAGAAAGAAAGTTAGTAATAAAAAAAACTGTTGTTAGGTTATTTAAAGAGAAATTATAATAGTAAGATACATTTCTTCTATCTATAAAACTGTGAGTTCAAAGATTATAAAGTGTAAATTTAAGTTATTAACAAAAGTAGATTAAGAGCTATTAAAATAATAATCCAAGCACATTTGGATTCTGTTTACATAACTTCAAACAATATAATTCAGAAGCCATAAAAGTTAAGGAAAACCCCTCACATGTTAGCTTTAACAATCTAGAATTAACTAAATTTATTTATAAGAAAATTTCCAAAAACTAATATATAAATATATAGTAAAACTAGGTATATTTTGAGAGAGATTGAAATAAATTAAATGGGTGGAGTTATTCTAAAAATTGAAAGAACTAAAAAAGATGAAAAATATTATTATCTATCAGATTCAAGGGTTAACATAATTCAATAATATAATGGTAAATAATTAAAGATTAAATGATAGATCAAAGTATTTTAGTCTTAGTCATATTTCAAGCTTTATATTTTTTTCTAGATGTTTGTTACTTTTACACATAATATTAAGTATTTTTCAAAATACATTATAAAGCCAAGTGTTTTTTATATATTTAAAACACGTATAGTATTGATACATAAAAATAAGTTTTTTTACGTTATTTCAGCTTATTATGTAATATTTATTAGATCATTGTATGTTATTCGTTAAGTCATTATGTCTAATGCTGATCATTATGTTTTCTATTGTGTTTTTCTAAAAATAATAAATTTTAAATAACACAATGCTAAAAATTTAATTTTTTTTACGATTTACACTTCATTGTGTAATTCTCATCAGGTCAATGTGTACTCATCATCAACCATCTCTTGTACTATTGCTAATCATTGAGTCTAGTGCTGATCTTGTGATATCTATTGTGTCTGATGTTGATCATTTTATTATCATGTCATGTATTGTGTTTTTTAAAAATTTTGATTTTTAAACACACATTACTGAAAAAATGTGAACTTTTTATGCGTCTGGTTCATTGTGTAATCCTGATCAATTCAAAAAATTACATGATTATTTAATAAAATTACACAATGAGTTAAAAATACTTGAAAAAAACTTTGTTTTTTTATATCAACACGATACACGTTTTAAAGATTAAAAATTATTTGTTTTTTGTAGATTAATATTTTTTAAAAAAATAATGTCATATGTAAAACTTACGAAGCTTAGAAAAAGCTTGAGCTTAAGAAGCGGAAACATTACCAATATTACCCTCAACCTCTTGATAAAAAAACATATTTCAACATATTAATTGTTCAAACACTTTTTAATTTTTCAAGAATTTTAAGTTGAACCTTTACCAATTAATTAACCGAAAACATATATCATATATTAAAATCGACACAAAGACTTTGCCAATAATTTCACCATTTTAGGTTTAATAAAAGGGATACAAACTTAAGTTCATATAAATTACTTTCAGAAAATGTTTCTATTTAAATATGTAGTGAAAGTCAATAACTTCTTACGAATTACGAGAGAAAATAATCAATTAAAGAATCATTAATCTGTTATAAGTATACATTTTTAAATTAATTATGAATTTTAAATCGGAAAAACGAAATTGATGTCGATTGGTTCTATACGAGAAAATTCGTGAACTCCCTAAAAAATATGCCTTCTTTTTCCTTTACATGTGGGGCGAAAGTTCAAGCATGCTCGTATATATATAAATTTTCCAATTCAAGCTCGACACGTTTGTACTCCTATTTAGTGTCGAATACAAAAAATTTTAGTACGGAGGAAAAAAATTGGATAGGTCAAAAACGGGTTGGGTCAAAAATAAATATAAACTTTTTTTTCAATACGGATGCAAAATAATGAATAGGTCAAAAACAGGATGGGTCAAAAATTAATATAAACTTTTCAATAACATCTGATAAACAATAATATATACAATCAAAATAATAAAGACAAAGTTTAACACAAAATATGATTCAATTAGAGTGTTAAAAATGTTGACAATTAGTAGAGATATAAAAGAAAAAAAATTAACTTCAACTATTCTTTAAGCCATCAAACCTTTTAATTTTATAATCATAAAAGTCATATTTCTTCCACTATGGGACCAATCTAAAAATTTTCTGCCCCATCTTAGAAATATTGTGCCCCTTTTTTAAATAAATCTTTAACTAGAATAGTTTAAAAAGTAAAACAATTTGTGGAGAATTTGGTGGCTTAGGGGGCCTCTCCCCATGTTATGACACTAGATCCGCTTCTGCTTCTATTTTTATTTTTTTTTCGCACTTTTTATGACGATCTATCTTTATCTTTATCTTTATAAACTAATATTTTTGTTTTTAACGTATTTCGTTAAAGTTACTAAAATTTTAACAGTTCTATTTTCATTTTAAAGTCTGTAACTGTCAATAAGTGTTCTAATCGTATATAATATTGTTATAAATGTTTCAAATTTTAAAATTAAGTGAGTCAAATAAAATACATATGAATCTTAGTTCTTATTTGATGATTATTTTTTCCCCTTATTTATCAGTTATGAAACTTGATTATTATTTGTAATTTTTTTTGAGTTTTTTTCTTTTATTTGAAGTTAATTGAAAAAAAAGAACTCTTATTAGTAATCAAAATATTTATATCTGTTTATTTCATCTCACTTAAACTTTTAAAAAACGTTTAACATTTTGGAAATATCACATACAACTAAAACATCTGCCGTTCAAAAAAAAACTATTAAGAAAATTATTATTGGTCGAATAAACTCAATCTAACAAAAATCATACATAAATTAAAAAAAGAAAAAAAAAACAAAAAACAAAAAAGTAGCGGTTCGATATTATCAATTTAAAGAAAAATAATATAAAAAATAAATAATAATAATAATAATAATAATAATAATAATAATAATAATAATAATAATAATAATAATAAGATGACGTTCAGCCACCGACACGTATGCATTCCAAACACTTCGCCTTTCGCCCGTACGCAACCCCTATTAATAAACATCATCATATTCATCTTCTTCATCAATCTTTTTCCATCAATTCCTCTTGTTTTTCGATCATAATCTTCACATATACTGTAAATACCCCAATCTTCAATCTTTAATCTTCAATCACCCATCTTTTTACCTTTCGATTTCATCAATCCAACCGTAAGTTCCCCCCTTTTCTTGTTCATATCATCAGATTCATCATTTGGGGATTTTATATCTTTATGCTGTCGGGTCTTGATTGTTATTAAATGAAGTTTAGATCTTAATTATGCGAATTCTGTCCCCCCTTTTGGTGGTTATCAAGATTACTTAACCCAATTTTCCCATTAACAAGATTCCCTCAATTAAATACTGTAAATTAGGGTTCTTGATTCTGCAATAATTGGGGTTGGTGTAGTTCAAATTCTGTTTCAATTTTGGGTTTTTCTTTGTGGGTTTCGTTGGTTTCGTAAATATGGTTGAATCGATTGCTGCAACATCCCTCTTAGGGCATAGGCCGATTTTAGGGCTTTTTATGCAAGATTGTTCCTTTAAGCGAGTAGCTATGAGCCCTAATCGATCGCCTAGGGTTCGGGTGAATAGAGCCCGAGCAATGGAGTTGACTAAAGAGGTGTATAGTTTCAAAGAAGAAGATAGGTTTTCCAAGGGTTTTGATGATCGATTCGATACTGCGGTTGAGCGAAAACCAGGGTTATGGCCCCCTAACAACAAAGCCGATAACCCTTCGTTGAATAACCCGTTAATGCGACAAGAACGAATGGGGTGTGGTTGGTTAGGTGCTATATTTGAATGGGAAGGTGTTATAGTAGAGGATAATATTGATCACGAGAAGCAGTCGTGGATCGCGCTTTCTCAAGAAGAAGGCAAGTCCCCACCTCCTGCTTTCTTGCTTAGACGAATTGAAGGAATGAAAAACGAGCAGGCGATTTCAGAGGTTCTTTGTTGGTCAAGAGACCCGAGTGAGCTCAAGCGGATGTCTTTACGAAAAGAACAGATTTACCAAGCGTTACAGGGCGGGGTGTACAGGTTTCGTGATGGGTCAAAAGAGTTCATCAACGTTTTGACGCGTTACAACATCCCAATGGCTCTAGTGTCCACACGCCCACGAGAGAATCTTGAAGAAGCTATTGGCTCGATTGGGATCAACGGGGTGTTCAATGTGGTTGTGGCTGCAGAAGATGTTTACAGAGGGAAACCTGATCCTGAGATGTTTGTGTATGCAGCTCAGTTGCTGCAGTTTATACCCGAAAGGTGCATTGTGTTTGGTAACTCGAATTTGACGATAGAGGCTGCTCATGAGGCTAAGATGAAGTGTGTTGCTGTGGCTAGTAAGCATCCGGTTTATGAGCTAACTGCAGCTGATTTGGTTGTGAGGTGGCTCGATGAGCTCTCTGTTGTTGATTTGAAGAATCTTGCTGATATTGAATCTTCCGAGTTTGGAGCAGAACCGGAGGTGGAGATGGAGTTAGAGGTGGAAGATGATGCATACCCTTCTTCGCGGGTCGCCATTGATGATGATGATTTCTGGTAATTTGTTATGAATTTGTACAGTAGCTTTTAATCTTGATGTTAATGGTGAAATTATGCATCTGCTACTTATAGTTTATAGTATGGAAAGGGGAATGTGGAAATCAGAAGGACAAAGGGTAGTCTGCATTAGATTACCATTTGTATGTGTTATATATGTGTAATCTGTATATACATATTTGATCAATAATCATTTTAGTTGAATACAATCTGTCTTTGTATTGGGTTCAGATTCAACTTTTTTCTGGGTTTTATGCCATGAAGGTCACTGCCATAAGTTGATTTTTACTTGATCTCATTTGTTCGTAGGATATTAGTTTGGTCTTGTGAATTTACTGGTAGTGGGCTCTCGTAGGCAACTGAATAAAAAAATACCTAAAATCCACGCCATCGTTCCACGAGCATTAAAAAATATATATATCTCTTCTAATTGAAATAAAAAAGGATAACTTGTAACAACATAAAAGCATAAAAGGTTTAGTATTTAATATAGTATAAGTTTTGAGTAATGTGCATCCAAGGAATAACTTTTAACCACATAAAAGCGTAAAAGGTTATACCCGTGAACAAGATAGGTAACGATTAACGGACACCCAACATGTATGAAACATGTATGAGACAGTTTCATAGTCAGGTATGCGAGTGAAGTTCCAATATCCATCTCATACTCAGCCAGTCGCCATCTTACGTAGGATACATCACGGAAACACAACTTCTCAATTGGAGATGCACATAGTTAAACTGCTAATGCGTAGCTCAGTCGTGCCTTAGAATATGTTGATTCTATTGGTTAACTTGTAATGGAACCGAAGTATAATCACAGACTTCAGCATCACTAGGAACAATAGTGTGGGTATGTATGACAACATCACTAGGAGATTTGGGAGGAATAATGATCCTTCAGCCTAAAAATGCCAAGTGTTATTCAAGCTTTATCAGCAGTAGAATGAGAATTTTATTTAGTGTTCGAGGTAGTATTGATTTGTTATCTTCTTGAGTCGACGTAAATGGAGGTCGATTGATTTAAGGTGTCGCCTTGAGCTTCAGTGTAGGACGTCCAATGATACTTTACTTTTGTATGTTGTATTTTTGAGTTCATCCATACCAACAACAGTCCAAATGTTCAGAGATCCGGATGCCGTTATACATCAAGGATGCTCAATGGTTTTATTATGGCATATGAAAAAACATTCTTGATGGAAACAGTATAGAAAGCACGTACTCGAATCTTTTTCATGCATCATTTTTATAGGCTTATTAAACGATAGTTATATTGACACATGACTATAAAAAGTAGATACTCGAATCTAATTCATGTATCTTTAATGAAAAGATATTTCTAGTGACACATAACTATAAAAAGTGATTTATGCGTCTTTAGTTAACGATTGAACAAAAAGAACGTTTTGTAGGGATCCACTAGTATAAAAGTAGATTCCAGAAAGTCATTCGTGTATCATTTGTTATGAGGAGACGAGCTATGAGCAGACGAGACTACATTGAAAGGATACATGAGTATAGAAAATAAACGTTTGAATCTGTTATAAGTAACATTTATTTAATTTTGTTTTTATGTACTATTTCATATGACTTTGTTTTCAGGAATTTTAAAAAAATATATATATCTTTTTTATCTTTTGAAACCAATAACTAAAAAATATTGACCTCACCACCAATGTTTGTATGATATTTTCCATCATGCTTTGAACATTTATACAATTTGAGGTGCCCAAAACTTTCCCCAAACCGGATGTGTTTAAAAGCCGGTTCAGATCAAGTCAACGCTAAACCAGATCGGACTAGAAACCAGTATCTAAGGGGGAAAAAGAGACCAGATCAGATTGAAACTAGTTCAATCTGAAACTGGTTTCAACGAAGTGGCAAATCGAACAGGTTTCACCCAAATTGGTTTCAAGAGTGGCTTCGATCAGATTAGGATCCGGTTTCTGACCACGAACCGGGTCAGATGTACACCTCTGCATACAAATTATGTTTCTTTTTTAATCAGGTGAATGGATGAGTCATTCAGCAGGTATGTGACAGCCCTTTTTTAACCAGTCCATGCTTCCTCATTGGACTTTGAATAATGGCTCAATTTAAACAACAATTAAGGTTTCTTTCTATAATATGGGCCCCACTATCAATATTAAATAGAACCCACAAAAATTATTAAATGGCAAAAGAAATATTGAAAATAAAGTTGGTTTTTGGTTTTGTAGGTGGTGGTATGTAGTTTCATGTTGTAAATGAATGTGCAGAAAGACTACAGAAAAGAGAGATTATGCCCTTGTGATGTTTGTTTGTTTGTAGGTTGTATACAGTTCGTGTTAACGTCGCTGTAACAAAGAAATCTATGGTTTTATGGTTGTTAAGTAGCCTTAGGTGATTATATCGACTCGGTCATCTGCAAATTCGATGGGAAATCATGTTCTTTGATCTTTGGAGTCATCCTTTTTTTACCTGCAGATTATGATTACTGGAGTTTTATGAAAACTTTTAACTCTAAGTTGAAATATAAAGACAAAAAAACAAGAAAAAAGTTTGCATAAAGGTCGAAACTAATATCAAAACAAGTATTACCAGCATTTTGAACGTTGTGTCGAAGATTTTTGTGAATCTATTCCAGGAGTTTCTGCACATCTCTCTGCAAAACGAATAAGTATCATCAAGTTCAGAGCTTTACGAAATACAGAAATTATAAACTGGTATTAGAATTAATTTTTATAAAAGGAAGTTGTTTTTACCTCGATTGTAAGAGGTGTAGTTGTGGGGTAATAACGTCCGACAGGCTGCCCATTTTTACCAACCAGAAATTTCGCAAAGTTCCATTGAATATCGTCGCCAAAGATCCCCCATTTACCTGACTTCAAGAACTTGTATACTGGTGCAGCATTTTCACCATTCACTTCAATCTTGAATATTGCATACATGAAAATTCAAATAATTTGCATCAATATATGTTTGTATATGAACCAATCCAAATTTAGGGGGCATTATAGAATTCATTTCGCATAAATTTAACTCTGTCAAAGAAATTCAGTTCTACTCTATTTGAAGATGATATTGAATTTAGTTCATTCAGATTCTAAATCAATTGAATTCTAGCTAATTCCAGAAAACCAAACGCCCACTAATGTCTTTTACTTGTGCCTTGTGCTTGAAGCTCTTAAAAGCTTACTGTTTATGAACTACAGGTTGTAGAGATTGACTGATGTTGTTTTGAATAACATTGCAATTGGCGGAAAAAACTGATAATGACACTCATGAAGCCAACTTTAGAGTTGTTTTCTAATAATCTATCGAATTTATGTGAATATATCAATCCAAGATGTTAATCACTACACGAAAACCAGATTTACCTTGTCAAAAACAGGGAACTCTGATTTGAATCGAGTGCAAACAAACTCTAAAATTTGCTTGTTACTCCCAGGCTCCTCATCCCCAAATTGATTACATGGAAATGCCAAGATTTCCAAACCTACATAGTGTCAAGACCAACAGTCACACACATACATCATACATCAAATCAAAATCATGCAATATATATGCTTACAACACGAATCAAACTAGCTGTTACTCAAAAAAACAAACCTTGATCTTTGTATTTCGCATAGAGTTGATTCAACTCTGAGTAATTCGAATTTGTCAACCCACTGCCACAAAGAGCCACCATTTCATAGATAAAGTTTCAAGAACTTACACCCAATTGAAAAAACCGCACAATGATTAAACAAAAGTAGCAGAAAACTTGAAGAACAGCAAAAGAATCATACCATTTGGAGGCAACATTGACTATAAGTAGAACTTTTCCTTTGTAAATGCTAAGATCAACATCGTTTCCATTAGCATCCTGCATATAGAGAACCAACAATATGAGAGCGATTGTGTAATAAGTTGGGTGAAAATAATAAAGTTGACAATCAAAAGGTTCATTCTTATTCACTGAATATACATTTTGACTTTCTAGGTCAAATTTTTACCTTTCAAATGCAAATATGTTAATGAAATTGTTACAAATTTCACACCCCATTCTTCTGCATTAAATCATTGTTATATTTTAATTCAAGTTTCCACACTTTCTTGACGGTTAAAATCGTTCACTACTTCACTCTAATTTCAGCTTAAAAAATCTAACCTGGTTGACTTTAAAGGTCAAACCAATAGCATAAAACTGTACAGCACTGTGGGCTTTAGAGGATGCAATACTGAACAAATCCCAGATTCAAGATTTCTTTAAAGCAAAAACACCCACAAAAATCAAAACTTTATCAATGGGTTTGAATCTTTAAGCAATTAAAAGTTGAAAAACCAATGTTTGTCATGTTCTGTAATGAGAAAGATTTACAATAAGATGAATAAACCCTAATAAACACAGGTTTGTTATTGATTAAACCACTTTACCTTGATTGTAAGATCATAGATGGATTTAGGTTGGTCTGTCATTGCTGATCAACTGCAGATAGGAGCTAAAGTTGTGATGTTTTGGTGGGTTAAGACTTCAAATCACTAAATCAGCATCATGGAACAACGAAGGTATAGAGAAGGAAGATTGACCTTTATTGTTTGTAGCCGATTGCGCTTTGCCTTTTGATGCTTGTCAGTTGTCCCCACAAAAGCAAATAATGTTTTAAAATATTACTCTTGCTAGTATAGATTATAGAAAACCATACAGCTGAATATAAATAATAAATTAACAGCTACTAATTTATATTTATTAAATATAAAATTATTATTTGAGAATAAGATAGAATTAAAATTAAAATTATATATAATTAACTATCTCAAGTAATAAAACAATAACAAGTATTTTTCAAAAAAAAAATTCAGAATGATTGTTTAAAAAATTGTTTTTTAAACATTTTATTTGTTAAAAGTTGATTTTTATTAAAATTATGTTTTTAATAAGAGTTAATTACATAAATAGTTCTTGTTATTTATCTAAAGTAACAGGTTTGGGTACTAAGCAAAAAAAAGTAACAGGTTGGGGTATTATGTTTTCAATTTTGTAACTAGATTGGGTATTAAGACTAACAGACATTAACTTTTCTGTTAAATTTAGTTAAAATGACCAAAATACCCTTTGAGGGACTATTTTTGTAAACTTACCTCTTTTTAAATCAGGGACTATATGTGTAATTTAGTTATAACCAACCCCAACCCATCCTCCCACCATCATAGCCCTTTTCAGACCACCACCACCGATAAATCCACCACGGCCGCTGCCCAACACCATTCATCCACCACCGTCGCCGCCCATCACCATTCATCCACCACCATCGCTGCCCAACACCATTCATCCATCGTCGTCGTCGCCCATCACCATTCATCCATCGCCGTCGCCGCCCATCACTATTCATCTACCACCGTCACTGCTCATCACCATTCAATCCACCATCGCTGACATCTATCTCTGCAGGCCATCAGCCACTAGGCTCACCACCCAACCCTCCTGCCCACTAGCTACCAGCCCACAATCCAACACCCATAAGCACCACGATGACCAGCCACCATCACCAACATTACCGCATCATCACCCCCATCACACCATCACCATCACCACATCCACATTATCACCATCATCGCAATATCACCGTCATCATCACTACCACCTTCACCACCACACCATCATCATCTCACAAAATCCCCTTCATGTTCTGCTGTTAAACCCAACAAATCTTAAAAACCCTAAAATTGAGGTGGTGTGGTGGTATGCGCCTGGATTTAGATCTAAATCAGAGAGTTTGGTGGTATATGGTGGTTAGATTGTGGAATATGATAGCTAGATGGCGGTGATAGTGATCCAGGTACATGGTGGTGGTGGCTGGTGGTGGGTGGTCGGATGGATTTTTAGGGTTTTGCAGGGCAAAAAGAAAGGGGGAGTTAGTGATGTTGCCTGATGGTGACGATGAACGAAGATGGATACGGTGTTGTGAGGTGGATGCAGCGCTGACCGGCGATGATAGGCGATGGTGGTGAGCGGCGGTGATAGGCGAAAGTGGTGACCGACGGTGATGGCCGGCAGTGATGACCGACGGTGATAGGCGGCAGTGGTGACCGACGGTGATAGGCGGCAGTGGTGACAGACAGTGATAGGCGACATTGGTGACCGGCGGTGATAGGCGACAGTGGTGACCGGCGGTGATAGATGTAAATAATATATATATATATATATATATATATATATATATATATATATATATATATATATATATATATATATATATATATATATATATATATATATATATATATATATATATATATATATATTGTGTGTGTGTTATATAATATTATTGTAATTAAATTACACTAATGGTCCCTCTAGTTTACATAATAAGTCATTTAAGGTGAAAAGACCAAAATACCCTTATATTTAACAGAAAATCTAACGTTTGTTAGTGTTAATACTCAAACTTGTTATAAAATTAAAAGTGAGTACTCAAACTTGTTTTTTTTTGTTTTTGCTTAGTACCCAAACTCGTTACTTTAGATAAACCACAGGGACTATTTATGTAATTAACTCTTTTAATAAAAACATGTTTTTTTGTTTATTAAATATTTGTTTAACAATTTGGAAAAGATATACAATATCATTAGCATTTAATATTATTATTAAATAGTTGACTTGCTATGATAGTGACACGTGGAAAATGGTTGTGAAAAGATTATATGTGCCAAAATAGTTGTTAGAAGATGAAATGTGACAATAATTATTTTGATTTATTAGTATAGAAGAAGAAGATGTTAGTATATATTGTTCATGGCAAATAATCATACAATTATTAATGATTTTTGTATTAATCTTTAATGCATATATGTTTCCCCTTATAGACTTTATACCCTTCTAACTCTAAGGGGTTGTTTGTTTTTGGCTAACCGGGCTGACCCGGCTAACCGGCTGACTCGGTCAGCGGGTCAGCCCGTTTGATTTCGGCTTCGGGGCTAGCTGACCGGGTCTTCATTGCTGACCAAACCTAGAAACAAAATAAGTTGACCGGCTGACCCTTCGGCCTACACCTTCGGCCTTCGCCTGCACCTTCGGCTTCGGCCTTCGACCCGCAGGTCTGACTCCGGTGGTGTGAATCGATTTGGTGGTTCGGCGGTGTGAATCGATTTGGTGGTGTGAATCGATTTGGTGGATTGATTTGGTGGTGGTTCGGTGGATTGCGGTGGTGGTTCGGTGGATTGCGGTGGTGGTGGTGTGAATCGATTTGGTGGTGTGAATTGATTTGGTGGTGTGAATCGAGTTAGAAGTTCGGCGGACAACGGTGGCGAAGGGTGGTGGATTGCGGTGGTGGTCGGAATGTGTACGGTGACAGTGGTGGTGGTGTGGTGGTTCCGACCGGTGGTGTGACTCCGGTGGTGTGAATCGATTTGGTTCTAGTCAAATACTGAATCAAACAGTCAAGTTTCAGTCAGACGCATACCCAGTCAGAACTTCTAAGTGGGTCAGCTTCTAACTCAGTCAGATCTTACTGAGTCAGTGTAATCAAACAGCCTCTAAGTATCTTGCTTGGACGTTTCTACCTGGCTTGCTTTATTTCCTCCGCAAACACCGATGGTTTCCGTTTCCGGCAAGGGCCCTCCTATTGTTATATGTCTAAAGAGAAAGGCAATGAACTGTGATAAATTAACTTAATATTAACTAAACTTGATATGCATATCATTATAAACAAGTATGTTTTAAAAGGAGAAAAAGGATTCGTTTGGGTTTGTTTTAATAGAAGATTTATGGAAATACATGTTTGGGTGTTACTTTAAGGATTTATTTAAAAGCAATAATTTAAATGTTGGATTTATTTAAAAGCAATAAATTAAAAGTTGGTATATAAATATATAATTTAAACTTATTTTATATTTTCATTTGTAGTTGGAATGATTTTTATGTACGTTTTAAGTTGATTTACGTTTCAACGTATGTTTTGTTTGGAGTCGTGTAAAATATATTGGTTTTCATTCGATAGTATAAATTTGAACTACTTTACATTTCGACGTAAATTCAGTTCGGAAATGAGTCGGTCGATTGAAGTCTATACTTAATCATTCCGTGTATGTTGCTGTTACGCGGTGGGTAAAAGTCTAGTTATATAATTATAACAAGATGATTGCAACAAATACTGGTAAAAATGGTGATATATTTTGTCAAACATCAATTTCCTAGTAGGGCTATTACCGGAGGTTGAAAACACAAGTCAAACTATGCGTACATGAATAGATGTACAAGTTATAGTTTTTCACATAGCCCCATGACTTACAGTAAAAAAAACTTACAATGTTCTACTGTTGTCGACGATTGACTATTAAAATAGATCAAAATGTCTTTCTAGACTACATGA
This sequence comes from Flaveria ramosissima, assembly GCA_025215565.1. Lineage (NCBI taxonomy): Eukaryota > Viridiplantae > Streptophyta > Magnoliopsida > Asterales > Asteraceae > Flaveria > Flaveria ramosissima. The sequence continues at coordinate 57,210,655 of CM046031.1, read as the reverse complement.
TGTATGTAGAGCTTTAATAATTGCACTTTTCACCTTGACAAGATAATCTTAAGTTTTCATGAATGGATGTTGTAATTGGAGTGTGGGTGGAAGTGATCTAATGAGGAAACCTTATGTCTTTGAGTTGATGATTAAATGTTGTGATGTTTTGTGGCTGTGCCACCAATAAGTACCCTTAGATTTTTAAAAGGGTTATATGTTACATACACTATCTACTTGTAAATTGCAGTTTATAAATTTGTAAACTGTCATTTACAGCACTGTAAACTGCAGTTTACAGAGTAAACGACCGTTTACACTTTTGTAAACTGAAGTTTACTCTTTTTTTCATATTTTACATGGTGTATGAATTAAATACCCTTTTTTTAAAACGAGTAATTTTGTAAAATAGAAACCAACTTTTAAAAGTGTTCCAATTAGATAACTCAAGTTTTAAAAGTGTTCCAATTAGGTCACTCAATTTTTATATTTTATTTAAATTAAAAGTCTTAACATGTTTTTAGCATGTTATACTTTTGGTTTCAGTTAGGAAAATATTTTTTTTCTATCTTTTGATGTTGATATGAAACGTAGACGTAAACTTTAGGTACTTTTTTTTATTTTTTTCTTAATTAACATGTTTTTATTAATATAATTTTATATATTGAAAATTCTGACATTTTTTTCTTCTCCACCGTTACTTTCTTGACATAAAAAAATTTAATGATGACTCGATTTGATCGTTTAATGGTTCAGTTTGAGAAAAATATGCATGAGTGACTAAATTAAACGTTTTTAAAACTTGGTTATTATTTTGTGATATTTTTCTTTTATAAAATCGTAAGTTAACCCAAATCTTTGTGTGTGCCAACATTAAAACATGCTATGATAGACTATAGAGTGATAGAGCTGACCTCACAAGTCACAATCTCAAATCGATAAATTTCGTTTACACAAAGTTAAAAACTTTGTCGTTGGAACCAAATCAACACTTGAATTTCTAACTTCACAGCTCCAATTAGCTCTCTTATCTGATAGACAAACATCAAAAAATGGTGCTTAAAGTATATGCTGATCGAATGTCTCAACCATCCCGTGCAGTTCTCATCTTCTGCAAGTAATTTATCATCTTTTATTTAATCACCCAATTGAAGTTTACTTGATTCTCAGGTTTATTGTTCTGCTGTTCGTTGTTAATTTGGGTTTTCTTGTTGAATTTAAATGTGATTTATTCTAGGGTTTCTTTCATCAGTTTCAGCAACCCTTTTTGTATTACTTTGTGTAAATTGAGTAGGGTTTCTTTCGTTAGTTCTAGTTATTTCTTCTAATGTTACTTCAGTCTTTGTAAATTTATGTGAAAATGTGTATGCTGGTTTACGGGTGAATTCGGTTGGGTGTAATGGAAAAGGGGTACTGTCTTATTGATCAATATGAATTGATATAAACCAATTTGGTTATTAAAGTTTAGAAAATGTTTCATTATCATTATTTTTGATGGATTGGTGTAGAACATTTGAGAAAGTAGCCATTTTGTAACATAAGAAGTGATGAAAATCGAAAGGTTTTATTAAGTTTAGTGACTAAATTGGTACTGTCAAATGTATAATTACTAAGCTTTTGGCATTAATCTGTTGTTAAACTGATTCTTAATCCATTTAACTGTTGTATTTGTGTTTCCCTTTTGTTTTCAAGTAATGTTTAGCTGATGATTGCATAATTTTATGATTCTTATGGCTTTTTTGCTCGTTATTTGAAGAATAAATGGGATAGATTTTGAGGAAATCCTGGTAGATATCTCCAAAAACCAGCAATTCTCCCCTGAATATAAAGGTTTGCTTGCTACCATCTTCAATGATTCTGTATCGAGATGTGCATATCTTCACTGATGTTGTTTTATACAGCTATAAATCCAATGCATCAAGTTCCAGCAATAGTTGATGGACGGTTCAAGCTTTTTGAAAGGTTTTTGTTTCCTTTTCTTGATCTAATATCGTTCTTTTGCATTGTTTCCTTTGAATTTATAGATTATAAATCCAGCATAGTTTCGATGAAGATTTCATTTTTAGTTACTTACTATTTCGTTTCATGATTTGCAGTCATGCTATACTTATCTACATATGTTGTGCATTTCCGGGAGTGGCTAGTCACTGGTTTTCTTCTTCTCTTATATCTATATACAAAGTCTAAATTCTTTGCCTTAATCCCCTATAGGCCACATGTTAGCGTAAGCTACGGTTTACCTGGTCCCACTTGTTTGTAGGGTAGGGTATTGGTGGAGCCTTGCGAGTTTTCCCTAATGGGTTCTCATGGCTAACCAAAAAAATAGTCTAAAAATTTTCATTTAACATCGTTCATATTATAACATAAATTAGCTTATAATATATCTATAGGTATCCTGCCGATCTAATTAAAAGAGCTAAGATCCACTCGGTTTTAGACTGGCATCATGCCAATTTACGCCGTGGTTCAGGTGATCGTTGTTTTTAAACTATTATTATATAGATAAAATTTAACTCCCTCTGTAAAGTTAGTCATGTAATATTGTTGGTTTTATGCCTTTTAACTTTCAGCTGGGCTTGTTTTCAACATTCTCCTGGCACATCGAGACGGCGACCAATCATACCCTCAAGTAGTTAATCAAGCTGAGGGGATACTTTTGAGATCATTGTCTAAATTAGAAAATTTTTGGCTAAAAGACGGGCGGTTTTTGGTTGGAAGTTCACAGCCGTCGATAGCAGATATCAGTTTAGTATGTGAAATCATGCAACTTGAGGTAAATTATATAACATATCAAAATGTTTGATCAAGTTCTCTCATTTCTTCATCTTTTTATATGTGCTACATCAAAAACACAAAATTTCATGTGCTTTCAGCTTCTGAGTGAGAAAGATCGTGATCGGATACTAGGCCCTTTCAAGAAAGTTGCTCAGTGGGTTGAAGATACGAAGATTGCAACTGCACCTCATTTTGACGAAGTTCATGGAATTCTCTTCAAAGCCCAGAAAAGAATTCAAGAGCGGATGAAAACACAACCGAATTTGAAGGCAAAGTTGTGAGATCACACAATACACTCCATATTGGTATTACAATCACTTAAATCTTTACTCGATACAAACTGGTTTTGATTTCTGCAACTCAGCAGTAATGTTGTTATATGATCTGTGTTATAAATCTATTCTAGATAATGTAAACCCTTGTTACATTTTAATAAACCGGATTATTCCTACATCTTATAAGTATGTCTTCATCAACGTTGAAGATGACACTGAATAACAGACTTTATACCACAAGCCTCTACACTAACTATAAAAGAGACGGATCAAAATCAATGTGTAAAATAACAAAGTGAAAATTCTAGGGGAACCTTTATGACATTGATTTTATTTTGAAGAAACCTTCAGCAAACAAAATCATAATTTGGGCTTGATGTACACATCTCACCTTTAGAGCCATAATTTGAATAATCCGATCCAAACAAACCGTATAAGCTACTATGCTTTTCGATAAACATTTCTACTTTAATAGGATTATGTTCACCGGCATAAGTTTGTAAATTAAATACTTTTTGCTCATGTAGTATTTGTAGTGTAAAAGCTAAAGGACTGTTTGGCAATTTCTAAATAATTAAGTACTGAACAAATAAGAGGTCTGAAGTATTAAGTGTTGAACCATCAAAAGGTCTGAACCATTAAAAGCTAGTATATTGCTTAATTATTCAAAAGCAAATGTCTGACTAATTCAAATACGAGGTCTTAATCATTCAGTATTAATATAATGTTTAACCATTCAGAGGCAAATGTCTAACTCATTCAGACATTTGTTCACAAAACAAACAATCTGAATTATTAAATGTTGAAACATTCAAACATCTAAACTATTAAAATGTTGATTTAGATGTTGCTAAACATCCCCCAAAGTTAGTACAAAACTCATGTATACATAAAATCTAGAGGGGTTTTCGAGTCATTTGGGCCTGACATACACATTTTACCTTGCATTTATTTAAAGAGTAGATAATTGTCATATGAAGTTCAGATTCCAATTTCAGAAAGGAAAAAAAATATATATATTTTATGAATACCTTGGGTCAAATAAATTGCAGAAAACAGCTCAAAACTCATGAAATAAAGAACCAAAGCATTGATATATTGTACTTTATGTTTCTGAAACAGTACACTACCGATTCATTAGCACACCAACACAAGAAAACATCACTTGATGGAAGCTCATAGCCTTCATCACCAATGAAATCCCACAAAACATATACCAAAACACCAAACTTAACCTAAGACACAAACACCCACAGTCACATTATTATCTTTAAGCTTCTTCCTCGTACCCCTCTTCATCTTCCTCGTACTCACCTTCCTCATCAGCAGTTGCATCCTGGTACTGTTGATACTCGGATACAAGATCGTTCATGTTACTTTCCGCTTCTGTGAATTCCATTTCATCCATTCCTTCACCCGTGTACCAATGCAAGAAAGCCTTCCTTCTAAACATGGCTGTAAACTGTTCGCTCACACGCCTGAACATTTCCTGAATGGAAGTCGAGTTTCCAATGAAAGTAGACGCCATTTTCAGACCCGTTGGTGGAATGTCACAAACGGTTGACTTCACATTGTTCGGGATCCACTCAACAAAGTAAGATGAGTTCTTGTTTTGTACATTGATCATTTGCTCATCCACCTCCTTGGTGCTCATTTTACCACGGAACATGGCTGAGGCAGTCAAGTAGCGGCCGTGGCGGGGATCAGCAGCACACATCATGTTCTTGGCGTCCCACATTTGTTGGGTGAGCTCAGGTACAGTTAGGGCTCGGTACTGCTGAGACCCACGGGAGGTCAGTGGTGCAAACCCAACCATGAAGAAGTGGAGCCGTGGGAATGGGATCAGGTTGACTGCAAGCTTGCGGAGGTCTGAGTTTAGCTGCCCTGGGAAACGGAGGCAGCAGGTGACACCGCTCATCGTGGCGGAGATTAGGTGGTTCAAATCTCCAACTGTACAAAAGTCACAAAAAACATTGGTTTATAAATTATAAGTCTTATCATAAGTTGTGTAATATGTTGCAAACAATTCAGAAGTCTCAACCCACAAACACTAAAACACAAGAAATCTTTCAATTAATTATTAACAATATATTTATCTGACACGAAAAAATGTGATAGTTGTATTATATAAATAATTTATTTTTGTTTAAATAAATAATCCCTTCTTTGACTGGAAAATATAATCAATACAAATTCTCAGAGTCAGATCTAAATCTTCCTATAAGAATGATGGATCTAATTAATGTGTAACTACCTTTTCAACTTTTTCAGATGGAAAAGTGTATTTATTTATGTTGGATTTCTGTAATTTCAAGAAACCAACCACGTGAAAGGCTGAAATTGACAACTGTTTTTCATGCCCACCAAAAATTAAAAAAGAGAATCTTTGCTTCAGATGGGAATCACATGACATTGGTACCCACATGACTTGGAGACTACAACACTATGATTTGACTCAGTACATCACCAACTAGAAATCTAATCAACCCAAGAGTCGATCTAAGTTAGGTTAAACGTACCCTTTAAATTTTCATCTTACCCTCATGCAAACATCAAGCTGAAAATCTTTTGTCTTTTAGTGTGTGAAAAAAGAAAAATTTTACTAATATAACAAGTTAAAAGTTAAGAAGGGTGTAATAAATAAATATAAAAGATTAGATACGTTTAGCACACCCCAATTATATTCTACACTAATTGCAGTCTTAAGTTAGACCAATAGACCATACCAGTCAATTATGCAATATAGACATATAGTACAAATCTTTAATAGCATGACTGTACTAATAGTTATATGTGTCGCAACTAACAAAAATCAGGGAAAAAGTGAGCTTATTTAATTACCTAATAAAGATGGTTGTTTTGATGCATCAAGAAACAAGTACAATTAGTATTGAATCGTGAACCATGTGATATGTATAAGTTTTTCTTTGAAATGTTTAATCTTTGGGACTATACAAAGACGATGAACTTACAGCTGGGAGTAGTGAGCTTGAGTGTGCGGAAGCAGATATCATAGAGAGCCTCATTGTCAAGAACCATGCACTCATCTGCATTCTCAACCAGTTGATGCACCGATAGAGTCGCATTATAGGGCTCGACCACTGTGTCGGACACCTTGGGTGATGGAAAGACCGAGAAAGTGAGCATCATCCGGTCCGGATACTCCTCCCTTATTTTGGAGATCAGCAAAGTCCCCATCCCAGACCCCGTGCCACCACCCAAAGAGTGGCATACCTGAAATCCTGTTATACATACAAACAACACAAGATCTAACACTCAGTTCAAAGACTAACATTGGCATACCTGAAATCCTGTTATGCATACAAACAACACAAGATCTAACACTCAGTTCAAAGACTAACATTCAATTCACAAAACAATCTAATTATAAATGGCACTGCTTCAAAATCATATTAATCATGTTTTCATTTGTGAAGAAGTTTTAAAAGATTTTGAAATGCAATATGATTACAAAATAGAAAAAGTCATGAATCAATGAACGATAACAGCAAATGTCCTACTACAATCTTGAAAAAAAAAAGCATAAATCAAAAAAAGAAAGGGGAAAAAAATACCGGTAACGGTATTCAATTTTGCCTAATTTCAGTATCAGGTCAGATAAAAACCAAAAAGAAAACCAATTTGATACGGAATGCCAAAAATTAGTTTTTTTTTACTATTTTAATACAACATTTGGAACATTTTAAATGTTTTATATTCCAAGTTTGAAATTACAAATGTTTTTATACAATTTTAAATGTTTTTGGTACTATAAATCACAAATCAGTATTTAAAAATAACGAAAAAAACTTATTTTTTAGCCAAAAAACACACCAAAACATATCAAATACATAAAGTACCAAAAAACCAATACCAATCCCACTACTAAACTATTTGGTAGTGTATTCGGCACCCCATTTTCCACAAATTCAGTAGATCTGTAGCTATCGAATTGATGTAAGTCTGATCTCAAACACACATCAATACACACAGATCTACTGTAAAAAAAACCCTAGTTTTCCAACGTCAAACTCATCACATCATCAAAATCAACCAAACCATAGATCTACACCATCAACTCAAAACCTAACCAGATCGGATCAAATCACAAACACAAGAGAGAATCAGAAACAAAACCTTGAAGACAATCACAATTCTCGGCCTCCTTCCTCACAACATCCAGAACCGAATCAATCAACTCCGCTCCTTCAGTATAATGCCCTTTAGCCCAATTGTTCCCCGCACCAGACTGCCCAAACACGAAGTTATCGGGTCGGAAGATCTGGCCACAGGGGCCCGATCGGACGCTGTCCATGGTCCCTGGCTCGAGGTCCATGAGGATGGCGCGTGGGACGAACCTCCCGCAACTGGCCTCGTTGTAGTAGACGTTGACGCGCTCGAGTTGGAGGTCTTGGTCGCCGTTGTAGCGGCCGGTGGAGTCGATGCCGTGCTCGGCGCAGACGACCTCCCAGAACTTGGCTCCGATCTGGTTGCCGCATTGGCCGCCCTGAACGTGGAGGATTTCTCTCATGGTGGTGTGTTAGGGTTTTGAGGGTTTCAGATGTTGAAGATGAAGTGATGAAGATGAGTGTGGGTGTTGAGGGGTTTATATGGGGAAAGGGGGAGGGGGTTTTTGGTTGTTTTTTTTAAGAGGGAGATTTGAAGTTTTTCATTTATTTTGAATCACATGGTCTATGCACATGTAAGTTGTAACAATGCTCATTTTTTTATGATTTTTTATAATGTAAAATATATTGTGATGGTTTATGATGTGATTTGAGAATTGTTTGGTTTTTGGGTGTTGTGTAAAATTGTATTTATAAAACTAGCTTATGTCGTGAGATAAGGTATAATTTGATGATTGAGTTGTTAGATTTTTTATAAGATTTAAAAATGTCTAGAGTAGATTAAGGAGATTCGTAAATTTAGAAAACGATTCAATTTACTCCGTTAACGACTTCATGACGTTGTAAATAGGGATTTATTTGTTTGACTTATGGGTCTCCTTGATACGCGTTTGGCATGTACCGATCTTGAGGAGAATTTGGCACTCAACCATCAGGTTGTACTTTATTTTGTCACGCAGGCTAGCAGGGGCGGCCCTGCTCAAGGATGGGTGGGTGATCACTAAAGGCCGGATCTCCTCAAGGGCCTAGAACTTCTTTTATATATAATATATATGTATGTATATTTTTTTAAAACTCTACATGTCATTTTTTCAGCAACATTTTAATTATTCTAGCCAATTAAACCTTAGAGCTTACTGATAATCCTAATAGGTTTAGCTCGCTACCATTAGGGGTGTTCAAAAAATCCGATATCCGAAACTATCCGATATCTGATCCGTATCCGAATCCGAATAAATCGATCCGAATCCTTATTCGGATATTCGGATCGGATCTCATCCGAATCCGAATTCCTTATTCGGATTTCGGATCGGATTTCGGATTTCACAATTTTTTTATTCGGGTTATTCGGATTATTCGGATATCCGAATAATCCGAATAAGACTTCAACTATATTTCTTGCCCAATACTCATTACTCAACTATCTATCATGTTTTCAACTCTATACACAAGAATATTTACACATTCTAGTCATAATCTTAAATAATTATGCAATAAGCAACCGTCGTTCTAAATTAGAGATTCTAATCTTCGGGTTCCATACAATTACCTATTATGTTTTAATTTTGAATTTGCGTACAAGTAAAAAAAATAGTTTTATATCTTTTATTATGATTTCTACTTATAAAACATTAAAAATAAAAAATTAGCATAAAAAAACAAAAAATAGAAAAAATTTGTTATTTGGCTTATTCGGATTATTCGGATAAATTCGGATTATTCGGATATATCCGAATCCGATCCGAATTGAATTCGGATAGATTCGGATCGGATAGAAAAATCCTTATTCGGATCGGATCGGATTTCGGATAGGGCCCTGAAATTTTCAAATCCGAATAATCCGATCCGAATAATCCGAATAATCCGAAATCCGATCCGATGAACACCCCTACTACCATTTACCTAATTTAATACCAGGATTTAGAAAAATAAATAGACGAGTAAGGGGCGGGTTGCAGGGCAAATTGATCGACAGAAAGAACCTTTGAAACTTAAAGTTTTTAAAGTGATATTTACAATCCACAATGTCTCAATAAATACTTAACGGATTAGCGATAATAGCTATTGAAAACAATATATTTATTAGAGAGTATGGAATATAAGGAGTTGATCAAGAGTTTTGTTTTCAAAAGCACTAAGAGAGTTTCATAGTTTGCTTAAGTAATGAGATTATTTTGCTACAATACTTTTGTTTTGTTTATTGGTATAACAATCATTGTCATATTATAGATTTTTTACATACATGTTTATATTATAAGGATCCATTTTTCCTACTCGCCATGACACAAAGTTTTCTAAGCATTCCTAGGGATGGCCATACAGGCTAGTTCCGTGAATGAGGTTCATGGAACACCTAAAAACCAAAGAATCTAAAAAAACACACCAAAAAACATCAAAACCATACAAACAAAAATATCTTCAATATAATTTTCACATATCTCATTTCTAAACTTTTAGGATTAATTGAGTTGGGTGAGTTGTAAAACAGCGGATTCACGCGGTATATTCGTATCATCCCTCTTATACCTATACTGAATGGAGTGAGACGGTGTTCCCTAACGACACCCCATGCAATATTGGCCTTCTTGTCTTCTTCCGTAATGATACCCTCCTCTCATATATTCATAATATTATTATGACTTAATTACACGGGTGGTCCCTATGGTTAGGCCTGATTATACTTTTGGTCTTTAACTCTCTGAAATTATAAAGTTGGTTCAAAACTTTGCACAAACATAACAATAATGGTCCCTGAAACGGATGAACGTTAATTGTTAAATGTGTTTGAAATGACAAAATTACCTTTACACACCACACCAAAAACCCCTTCACCCTTTCTTCTTCACCATCTCCACTACTATCTCCTACCACCATCAAAGCCTCCATCTTCAACCACCACCACCACCTTCAACCACTACCACTACCACTAGTGCACCACCTTCATCTTCAACCTTCAACCACAACCACCACCACCTTCAACCTTCAACCACCAACACCACCTTTAACCCCATTCACCACCAGCACCACCATCCCCACCAGCACCACTTTCAACCATCGTCGCCACCACCACCTTTAACCACCGTCACAACCATCAACACCACCTTCAACCTTCAATCACCGCCATCACTATCCACAACCTTTAGAAACTGTCGACCACCATCACAATCCATCGTTGTTCTTGTTGGTGGTGGCTGAAGGGTTTTGATCGGGCTACCCAAGAGAGGGGGCGGTGAAAATGGACGGGACAATGGTGTCATAGTGGTGGTCGGCTTTCTAGTAAGGTGGTGGTGAAGATGAAATGAGGTGGGGTAGAGGTGAGTCACTGGCGGTGAAAAATGAGTCGTCCGCCGATGAAGGGGGCGGCGGCTGAAAATGGTGACCGGTGAAAGAGAAGTTGAGTGTAGGGTATCTTAGTCATTAAAAAAAATTTAAAGTCAAATTTAACGTCCGTCCGTTTCAGGGACAATCGTTGTTATGTTCGTGTAAAATTTTGGACCAACCTTGTAATTGCAGAGAGTCAGGTTCCCCAAGTGAAATCAGGATTAACCACGTGGACCACCCGTGTAATTAAGTCTATTATTATTTGGAAGAGAATGTTTCAATCTTATATCAAGAATAACTTATAAATTTAAACACCAGTCGAATGCGATATATACATCTCTAAAGTTGTGAAAGCCAATAGCTGAACATATAAATTTAAACACCAGCATTTGGCTTTCTCAATGTGTAATTTTAAATATCATGTTTTAGTCACCAATTTGATTTTCTAAACACCCTTCTTCGTTGAGGTTCTAAGTTGCTATCGAAGGTAAGAAATTGATTACCATGATCTTTTATTTTAATAAACAATTTCTTTGCCCTTTCTCTATATCATATGCAAGTCACCTTTCTCATCTTTTTTTTTTTTCTGTTTTTGTGTTGTAATCGGAAGTGGTTGTTGTACAATCTTCTAATTTATTTCCACTTTATGATGTTTTGGAGGTCGTAAATGTTACTGAAATCGCAACGTAGGTTTCTATACAAAAGAAAAGTAATTTGTGTCTTTAAATATGAATTTGGGTTCAGTCAAATTGACCCAAACAAACTTTAGCATATGGAAATGTAATGGCTGCAGCTGCTCGTGACTAACAGATGAAAGGTGAATGATACTGGGATTTTTGTTAAAAATTGCTAAATATATGCCATCACACTCCGACCATGCTTCATTTAATGTAGGAGTAGCAGCAGAATCTTCTCATATGTAATTTTGAGGTTTGTACTACCTGCCACAAGTTGCATTTGTTGCTTACATTGTTGCTTAAATCGTTGATTCCATTTTGCCGACCACTAGCACAAAGTCGCAACCTGATCATCATGTTTGTCTACAATCTGAAGCAAGCTACATTCATCATAAAGGTATATTTCTTATTGTATGATTAAACTTCATGTTGTTTTACTTGGTGATAGTAAAGAATTATGTGCATAATGATTGTTTAGGTTTTTGATTAGGACCTTTAGACACCAATTTGGTTTTATGAACACCCTTCTTTGTGTTAGGGATTTTGATATTAACTCAAGAACACATATGCTTCATTTAAAATTTTGATATTAACTCAAAAACACAACAGGTTACAAAACGTAAGTCTCAAAAAGTTTTTAAACATGATAGATTAAAATATATAACTGAAATTTTAAAACAAACTAAGTTTTTTTTGTTTATGGGTAGATAATGTAAAATTTTATGTAAGTTACAATAAGTGTAAGGTTATTATGTAACTAATTGTAGGGGGTAATCTATAAATAATATTAAAAATACTATTTTACCTTTCAAAGTGGTTGTAACTTATACATTGAGTAAAATAATTGTTTTTAATTTTATGATATCTTAAATTACTTTTTTCATATGTTTTATATATAATATAGATAAGGTTTATATAATGGTTACTACTTATAAAAAATCTAAAAAAACGACACCAACATTATGCTCATATGGTGGTCGATTGCCCATCGATCGCAGGGTCCAGATATATGAATTTTGACAACTTTTATAGATGTTGTGCCTTGTCTAATTTCGCACTCCAAAGACATTATCACTTATGTTATATGGTTTAATTTTATCAGAAGTATGCGTTTACCAAATTATTCATCTGTAAGATTAATCATCAAGAAGAAAGGTTTGTTTTTTCAAGATTTAAATTCGATTTTACTTCTGATGTGTGGAAAACAATAGCTATTTTTTCTCCAAAAGTGGAACATGTTGTACTATAAAAGTTAAATATTAAGTTAGATGACGCTTATGCATATGTTTTAAGTAGGACCAAAGGGACATTTTGAAACTTGGTTGACTTGGTCAATAAGTGTGAGTTTGTTATCACTTTTAAGCACAAAAGAAAAGTCCAAATACGTGTGAAGTGTGTGTGGATGTTTTTGGGAGTGATGAACAAGAGAGAAAAGGGTTTGATTAAGCAAAATTGAAGGCTTATAAGGGATCCATATCAAAGGAGACATCAAGACTTAGATTTTGTGTTGTTAAAGATCTTCTCCATTCCTCCATTGTTATTTTGAAAAGATTGGAAGTTATACAATGTTTCTCTAGTTTAGAAAATAGATTAACATCATCAATTCGAGGGTCCAACCTCACTTTGTTGGCAATCAATTTTATGGTTTAGTTATTATATTTATATAGATAAAAGAATTAACCGAATCAAACCAACCGACTTTAATATCAGCCTTTATAACTTTACCATTTACAATATAATATGTTATATATCAGTAAATGTTATTATATATTGTTTATAAATACCATAGTAGTTATCGCTATTTTCTTCTAATAATTTAAAGGATGGTTAATATTTTATTTGCGTCAAGATATAATCATTGGTTAACCGAATTAAAGACCATCTTTTTCAATAATTGAGTTAACTGAACCATCTATAACTGAAATTGATCGGTTATAAAATTCTAAAAACCCAAACACTGGTCACCACTGCTCATAACTTTTCATGATACCATTACAAACCTATCATGGACAAGAGAAACAAAAGAACATTAAATCAATTGCTCAATGAGAGAATAAACGTAATAAACTCTAGATATTAGACAGCTAGAGAGTATAATTTATCTAACTGGTATGAAACAAAACAGAATCAACTACTAATATCAGAGTTTTGCCCAATGAATACAAAATTAATATAGGTACCCCTTTAATGAAAAAAATTCTTAAATTAGGGGTGTGTTTTTTACCCGAACCCAAATACTAAACCCTAACAAAATCAACTGAACCCGATTAAGGATTAACCCGAGCAAGCCAACCCGATTGTTACATTAAACCGAACCCGATTTTTTTTATAAATGGTTTGGTATTTGAGTTGATTTTGTGAGATTCGGGTCAACCCAATTAACCCGAATGTTAGTTTTTAAAGAATTCCAAGATAAAGGGAAGTAAAAAATAGGTTTTTTTACAAATTGATTGTTACTTTTTTATTTCTATTTTACATATCTTAAAGAACCAAACATACAAGACTAACAAGCTTGTATCACCTTATGATAAATTTTATGTAATTTTATTATATCAATAAATTAGCTGGTAATAAGATAAATTTAACAAATAACCTTGATTCCGTAATAGATATACACATTTACAATTACGCAATCCAAATCGAGATCCCACAAATACATAATCGTGCATGGCAAATGCAATTCTTTTCGAGTGCCCAAATCGGATTCTAAATCCAAGGCTCTTTTCAATTAAAAAATATTATTTTCTTAAGATCTTAACACATGAAAATATGAAAATATGATGATATACATGCATAGTAAACAATTTCAAAAACACACACATTCACACATATTAGAGTTGGAGTGAGTTTTAGTAAAAAGAAAATATTTCTAAATTCACTAATCATTTGCTATTCTTGTCAAAACAGGACATTAAACAAAAACACGAATAACCTATTGAGATCTAACCTGTAAAACGTTAAAGAAATCACAACGATAAATAACAACAAGTTTTTATCCCAACACTTTCTCACATATTGACAATAAAAAATTACATAACCATATTCATATTATCAAAACATTATATACGATTTAGTATATAATCAAGAAAATTGAAGATTTGTATAATATGTGGCCGTTAAGCCAAGACTTATATTTTTTCATATAGTAAACTTACCCCTACTTATTTATGGATATGCTTCGTTGATAAGTTCAAACATTATATGAAGTTTAAGATCTATAGTTTCATAATGTCACCATCTTCCCTTCCAAATATAATTAACTTCTTACATTTGAAGAAAAAGTTTAAATAAATATAAAGTGTATGTGAATATAATGTTTTGTAGAAGGTGGGAAGTGGATGCACCATAGTGAGTGTTAAGGCTGCACGAACCTTTTTGTGATGGTCAAGCTAAGTGGTTGGAGTAAGGGGCAAGTGAACCTTCATGTGACTGCAAATGAACGTGACCCCTTTTTTTCTATATAGATATATAATGCCGTATGTTATACTACATGTAATATCCTTATGTTTTTTCATAAATAATGAATTTTATTCTTTTTAAAAGAATGAAGTTAAACGAAAGTATTAGATAACTACTTTAGCAAAAAGATTCTGGGTTCTAATCATGTAAGGTACGTGATATTTGAAACATTTACCCTTGAAAATTAAATATTTACCCTTGAATAATATTTGAATGGATCATTGAGATTTTCATCTATATTGTAAATTATACGTCATAAACACTATATTCCTACTTCATGTCCAAATATAGTTGAAGGAACAATTTCATATGTAGTGTGAAATATCATTCATGTCTAATCCAAATTTAAAATAACATATATGATCTTAAAGATAGTTAAACATCATATCTATCCATTTCGTTAATACAATTCAAGATATGATAATGTTATGTATCGAATGTTGAGTCACACAAACACAAACCAAACAAGAATCAAAGAGATAGAGCATGAAGATTTGAAGTTATTCAATAGATGTAGCTCGCGTTTACAGTATACTGTGATGCAAATAGATTGTATATTATTTAGGTGCTCAAAGAAATTACAATACATGATACTAGTATATATAGAGTATTATAGGGGTAACAACTTGTGAACAAAGTTGATCACAATTGGGCCTAATCGAATGAGCCTCGGCCCAGCCTTTGACAAACGGCTTCGTACCTCGATAGATTATTTTACCCTTACTTTTTTAAAACCTTAATTTTAAATCTTTTGTTCTTCTACAAATGGCAATTTTGTTTGTACATATGAAATATTTCATATGCTGAAGTTTGATAATGAATTATATGAGATTAACAAGATTTAGAGGGTATATGAAACTCACCTTATTTTTATATGTTTGTTTTAATTTTTAAATAAATAATAATTATTTAAAAGGTTATTTAAATTATTGTGTATGTAAAGAGACGGATATCGTATTAAAAGAATGATGAGAACTAGGGTTATACATTATAAAGAGGTCGTAATGGATCATGATTTTCTTGATAACAAATTGAAAAGAAATACATAATATTGTATAACATATAGAAAGAACTTTTATGTCACGTGCCACTGGTGTTAAACATCTAGATCCATATAAAAAGGCTCACATGAAGGAAATGATGTAGAAGATGGTAGACTAACCTGAGTTGAAACATGGTGGGTTATGGGAAAATAATACATATAATCACTAAAACACAGGGTTGTTCGTATTAGAAACGGGCGAAAATTCTAAAAATACTAAATCGAAGCAAGTTAGCTGGTTTGAGATTTGAACGAGTTCAATTTCGTTGGTGATTTAATGTTCATACTAGTTTGGAATTTGAAATCGGTATCTACGATTGAACCATCTCACCTGTAAGTCAGTCGCTAATTTAAGGCATGCCTTGCCATTCTTATTTTGTATCCTTTTTTGTTTTTATAAATTACAATATTTAGTCATGTATATGTATTATAATAACCTTTAAACCATTAAATCGTACCGTTAAACTGACTGGTTATCTTTTTTCTCCCCTAAAATCGTAGTTAGTGGTTCATTCATCAAAATCGACCAAACAAGACCATAAAACCCATAAGTATGCAATTAAAAAGTTTTATATACAACCTGATATAAGTATGCAATACATAATAATAAGATTATACAAAAATAATTTAGAGCTAAAATCACATCTAAATTAAGTAAAACTAAAATAATATTGATGTATAAACTCGAATGACATAACTTTCACCTGGATAGCAGAAATAAAATAATTTGTGGATCAAAATTATTTAATTTAGATGTGATTTTAGGAAATACTCGAAACCCCAATATTATGTCTTTTTTAAATAAAATAATAAAAGTTTAGAAAAAAAAAAGTAAAGCTCAGATGCGCTGTTTATTCGATGAATCGAACGGCTGTGATGACCCAACATCACATTAAGCGCTACTATCTTCATCGCAGTGCACCAGCCGGGAATCGAACCCGGGTCTGTACCGTGGCAGGGTACTATTCTACCACTAGACCACTGGTGCTACATATTATAATTGAAAGAAATTTGCTACATGTTACAATCATTTATCACCGATAATGATATATAACGGTCACAATCACGACACGAAATAAAAATAGTTGGTTAATGTAACGTGATCAATATATATCGTGTTTTGTTGCACTATCTAATGATTTTAATCTATTTAATAAACTAATCGTGTATAAATGTTAAAAATACAAATACTTTAGGTGTGAGTTCGTTTACAACTTTTCGATAGTTAGAGCTTCTTCATGCTTGTTGCCAACCTCTATATCTGGCACGTCATTGTTGGAAGATTCATCGGTTTCAACATTAGAGTTGTCATCAGAATGAACATATCTCACACCGGGTAAGAAGACAGAATAAGGGATGGGCCTCTTCATATTGACAAGACGTAGATATATAGTTACAACCAATGCTACCAATGCCTCCCTTGTTCTTATTGGGATGTTGAAAAACACTATAGTAACCATCCTTGAGGTAATTGTAGACGTTTTAGTCACTTATGATCACGACACATAGTTCTTCAAAGATCATGCCGGTGTATTAACTACATGTTTAAATGAAATAGAAAAATGAAACCAAAATATTAATTTTGGTCAAAATAACCAACACTCAAGACTTAATAAAAGTATAAAACTAAAAAATAAGAACCAATATCTAAATAAACACTGAATTACTACAAAGGTTTTATGATGATTACTTATGTGAGCTGTGAATTGTTTCTAAACTTTTCTTTCAGATTCCAGTTAATCCATTAGGAGTCAAGGAGTCAGTCAACATGTCACCGAAGGGAGTAAAATTTACATGTATTCAAGTGTTTTATCATAATATTTCAAAAGTTTATTTGTGTTCGCTTTATGAGATTCTAAGAGTTATAAGCGTGTTTGAGTGCCCCGACTCTAGTCTAATTGTCGTGGGTGGGGCGTTTTTGCATGGAATGTAGATGAATATTAGAGTAGTTTTTGTTTCTAGATAATCCGTTACTTCTAGTAGGTGTCATATAATGCCATGTAAGTGACATCCGCTATTAAGAACAACGTATCACATAGATCCAAAACTAGGAATATCTGCGATATTGCTTTGTGTGATTTGTATGCTATTGTGACGAATCAGTTGTTATGTTTCGTTGTCCGGTCAACAATATGTTTTCATTGTTAAATTGGTACGGAGGTTTTAGTTACATTAGTGGCATTACTAATAATGTACCATTACTTACATTGGTTTCATGTTTAATTACAAAAAATGGTCCCCAAGTGAAGCGTGATTCGGGTTGTATCCACAACTCTTTTGGTCACCTGTATGTGCGGTATATAGTTGCAGTTTGTAAAGTGTAAGGACTGTACATTTTAAATGTTGTGTTGACATGTTTTGGTGTCCATGTATACAAAAATTATCATAAGGAAAAGCCTATATCTGTAAGTTATAACATAGTACTTTTAGATCCAAGATATACACCTGCGACGACAAAACTCATGATATTTGTTTACTTAAACCATCACACCATATAACGTGAATAAATTTAATATGATAAATGATATATACCTCGACATAGAAAACTATAGTACGTTATGTTACTATCGTAATCCAATCCACTGTGTGCAGGGGCGTCTCAACGTATTTAGAGGCTTAAAGCGAAGATGAAATCGGAGGCCTTTTAAAACTTTGTCTTTAAAAACTCTCATATTTTGAAGCACACGCACTAGTTGATTCATGATTCATAAATCAGTTAATTCAAAGCAAATCCTAATTGATTCAATGATTTTATGTTCTAATAAACTATAACAAGTAAAAGGCTAAAACAAGTAAAAAGCTAAAACAAATAAACAATTAGCAATGTGCAAATCAAATAAAAAGAAACATATACAAAACTAAAACAAATTTAAAACAATTATCAATTAACAACTTGGACAAAGAATTAGAGAAACAATTAGCAATACATTAAGTAATTTATCTTATTTACGGAGAGAATCAAAATCAGAGAACCCGTTTAGCCTAGTACATAATCGTGAGTCCGTTACTCCACTAGATGTCCAGATAAACCAAAGTTTAAAGACTTATTAATTGCAATAAAGTCAAACAAGCAAATCGTGACTCCAGCAGATGAAATTAGAGAAGCAATGAACGTTAGGTGGGGTTCTTATTCGTAACTCCAGTGAAGAAATTGAAGTTTTGGGTGGTTGGGTTCGTTTGGGGAAAGCAAAATCATAAGCGAATCATGGGTGCGCGGTTGTTCATCTTAACCATTTGGCTTTGTTCGTCTTTTCGTTTCACCTCCCCCCACTCCAACACCCAATCAGGAATTCACCAATAACATGTGTTGAATATCTACGATCTGTCGACCTAGGTTTCATTCTTTCGTTCAGTCATTCTGTTTTTTTAGTTTAGTTTATTTTGGGTTTAAACCAAGAATGAGTTATACAATAAAATTTATTTTTTGGTGGTCTATCAGAATAAATGGGCCTAAAACCCTAGCTTGTTTTTTTAAGCTGTTGAGCCGCCTGACTATGTGATATCAACAAATCTAATAATATAAACCAAACCTAAACATCTTCCAAATCTATTGATAGCTACAGCATCAATCTTAGTCTGTTATTATTTCTCAGTTCACGCACCAATTCAGGAAGACAATTAGATGGCATCTAACAGACATATGCACTGCAAGAATGTAAATTAGCTTACCATCATATGGTCGAATCAATTGTTTGGCACCATCGCATTATCTATCACCTAAACCGGAGACAACCAAGTAACACTACCAACTTAACTCTTCATTCCGTCCCGGATTAATAATATGGTAAATAGATTTAACTAGTAATAAGCCTCCTGCGTTGCAGCGGGAGACGTAAAAACGTGTCAAGTAACACTAATGACACACCACCACCAGTGACCACCAACACCAAAAAAATTAAAACGAATGAAAAGTAGACGTAAAAATGTTGAACCACGTAGTGACGCTAGCGAAATATAAAACATATAAAACAATAAGTAAATCGATCTAGGATCAAAGCGTTATGACGAGACGTTAAACTGAAAAAAATAAGCGAAAAAACGTTGAACAACATATGCACGCTCGGCATGTTAACTCGTAAAAGAAAATTTTATAAAATATGAAAAGTATAGGAGATGAAACTTGAAAGTAAAAAAAATATATTAAGACTAAATTGTAAAAAATGTTAAAGTATTAGGTTAAAATAAAAAAACTAAAGATTAAAAAGAAAAAAAATGAAAAAGAGGGTTACAACCCATAAAACACATAGTACAACTTACTATACATACAAAACTTGATAATTAGTATAATATAAATTTTCATCTAGAAACCATACATGAATGGCATACCTACCTTGTACATGAGAAAATTCAATGTACAAGTAAAAATTGTCTTCAAACTTAATAGATAAATATAACATTATAAAGCTTTGAAATACTTTGAAATTGTCATATTTCTTCTTCCAATATAAAGGGTATGTATGTTAGACTCATAATCAACAACGCAAGACAAAGATGTACTTTGTGAACAAAACCACAAAAATATAAGGCCTCTAATCATGCATTTATACTAATACATAGCCGCTAACCAAAACTTTTAATTAGACTCAAACTAGGAAACGTAATTAAACATAATCTTCAACCAAAATATATATACAAAACAAATAATAATCTAGATCCAAATAATAAAGTAAATAATATTAATTATATCTAACTCATATTACATGAGAAATCAAGATTAATTCGTATATAACCACCTTCCAAAATTAGAAAAATTGAACTTACAGTACTGAAATTTATCTATTGAAAACAATGACACCGGTTTATATTCAATGGCCATAACAATTAATCGGTGTTATTCTCTCAAATAAAAAATAACCCTTACTTAGTTCGCATAAAACTGTTCTAAAAAAGTTAACCAATTTGGGTATTTAAGCACCCCTTCTTCAATTCCATTCATTTTTCATTGCCCCCACAATCACATCTTCTTATCACCCTTTAAACATATATATTCTACAAATCAACATCTTTTTCAGTTCTCGAAGGGTATTATGGTAATTCTCCACCCTCATATGCCTGCATGTAGGCTTATATATGTTCCTTTTTATTAAAGTGTGTATTGTTATAGCATACATGATGTACACTATACATCGAGTGGATGAGTGAGGAATATTAACTATATTATTAACAATATTTATTAAAAATATGTAGGCTAACGCAGCATCTGGAATGGCTGTAAACAACGAGTGCAAGCTCAAGTTCTTAGAGTTGAAAGCAAAAAGAAATTATCGATTCATAGTTTTCAAAATCGAAGACAAGACACATCAAGTTGTCGTTGAGAAGTTGGTGGCCCAAATGAAAACTATGGAGATTTTCAAAAGAGCTTGCCCGCCAATGAATGCCGTTATGCTGTTTATGATTTAGATTTCACCACCGTCGAGAACTGTCAAAAAAGCAAAATTTTCTTTTTTGCATGGCAAGTACACAACACTCGTTTTAACTGTCATTAAAGTGTTGTAACAAAACATGTTAATGATGGATAACTTAACCGGATTTGAAACATGCCATATGTTAGTACATCTGATTATGCATAAACAAGCACATGTACTACATCACCAGTGTTTATATCATATTCAGATCCACATGCTCGTATAATTGGAACTCCAAGCAACAGATGTTGGTGAGACGAGTCTTGATATCGTCAAATCTAGGGCCTTGTAACTATTGTGGAGTTGCAACTTTATGTAAAATCTTCAAAAATAAATAAATAAATTGTGGGGACAATTAATAATAATCGTTTCATAATGCATACACACATACATACATACATATCCACATACGTACATGCGTACCGCATACGTAAACACTTTTAGTACATAATCGAACATTTCTACTTAATGGAAGAGGGAAGAAGATTAAATTATACCATATAAGTAAACATCTATTTTCAATTTAATATTTACTAATTACTAGTATTTCAATTTAGTATTT
The DNA here is from genome assembly GCA_025215565.1 of Flaveria ramosissima. Taxonomy (NCBI): domain Eukaryota; kingdom Viridiplantae; phylum Streptophyta; class Magnoliopsida; order Asterales; family Asteraceae; genus Flaveria; species Flaveria ramosissima. The sequence continues at coordinate 57,189,033 of CM046031.1, read as the reverse complement.
AAGATTAAGATTAGATGTGTGTTCGTCATTTTAAAATTTATATAATAATGCTATTAAACTTATCTATCTACTAACGAAGTCGCCTAACTATCAAACATAACTTAGTATCTTCTATATTTTTGACATAATATGTCAAAGCATATATAAACACTGTTGCCTATGTGAAGAGTATTTTTTTTGAATTACTTGGTTAAATTAAATAAAGGACACTAAAATTTAAACACAAAAGCAAGGTTGGGCGCAATTATTGTTTTCCTTTGTACACATATATTCCTTTTTTTAGTTAGTGTTTTCCTAATTTAACAAATATTTTAATTTTATAACTTACTAAATGATTTAATGTTTAAAACATTTGAAACAATTCAAGACATCAACTTTTGATCTCAATAGCTACAACAATGGCTCGAGTCAACTCACAACATTTTGAATTAACTTATTCACACAAGTAGATCTTTTCTAGCAAAATGTGTTTTGTGGTTTGATGAATTAAAATAGGCAATAATCTTACGTAAGTTCTGAATCAAAGCTAGATACAACAAGATATTAAAAAGATGCTACTAAACGTACCCCTCTTCTCATGTGTTTGCATCTCTATAAAGCTGAACTATTAATAGGCAAAATAAACCACTAAGAAGTGTTGTTCAAATGAAAGAAACACACTTAATGCTGACCGGTTCAGAGGTAGCCTCTTAATGGAATCAATCCCTTAGTCACTTTCTATCATCAAAGTGAATCCAGCCATAACAACAGCTTTTTAACACAAAGCGGAAGCACAACTCGCAATTTAAACACCCTCTTCTAGAGAAAGAAGTAATATTATCATTTTATATGGTACATCTAAATTTAACAGATAACACCAAATATTGAACAATTACAAATGAGCTCTGCTCATACACATCAGCCTACACATTATAAATACTACACTTGATCTTAGTTTATAAGGCCCATACACATCATCCCATATTTAACCAGAAGAATGATCAAACAAACTATACAAGAGCCAAATGGAAATACAGAGGCAAATCATTCAACTCTATTGGCACATGTTAGAATCGCGGATTTCATGTCTTCTTTCCCCATTGATGTCTCAACGATCACCTGTCGCAAGAACAACATATTCAGTTTATTACATTTTTGAGGTCTAAATTTCCATAGTTCAACAAGTATTATTTTGTTATAACTATGAGACCCGTCACAGAAAATCATGGTCCCCACCAGTGCCCTGCTAACCAATAGGGAGCATGGTGCACTGAACGGGTGACGTTCAAGGAGTTAAACGTAAAACCACTAACAAGAAACTTATTCATACCTCTTGTACTTTGTTTCCAGCTCGTGCAAGCAACTTATACTCGTTCTCAACCACGGATGCCATATAAACCTACACATAATTCATAAAATGTGAGGATCACTAATTGTGCACACAAGATAAAGAACATAATATAAGAAATCTGATCTTCTCTTGCCAGAAAATTACCTGAAATGTGGGGGCCAAACCCGGGCTCAAGAAAAACCCACCTTTCTTTACCCGATCAACTCCTTTGTATTGCTGCAGTTCTTTCACAAGTGATTCAACTTCGGCCCACTGTGCAATTGAATATGCAAGATTCATCAAAAATGATATCTACATTGTAATATGAATGTGCTTTGTGTGTGCGTGTGTGGTTCAATGTGTGTGAATGCTGGAAGATCGAAAAATGTAAAGCTAAAAACCTCCTCAGTGGGTTGGGCTGCTTCTAATCTACCATCCAAGCTAGCTTGATCACCAACAACAGCCTCTAAAGACTCGATCAACGGATCTGGCTGCCACAAGATGATGGTTATTACAGTTTTATAGCTATCTTAAGTTCAAGATATTTGTTGATCCACAAAATAAAACTGATGTTTTTATGGATATAACTATTTCTACCAATGATAAACACAGATTCAAGAAATATGGATGATAGATTACCGTAATTCCCTTCAACGAGAGGAATATACGTTCAAGTGAAAAATCCAATTGATGAACCTTTGCTTCTACAACCTATGAACAAAAGATTATCATTATTATAACTATTGAGCATGTAAAGAAATTCAGAATATATATATTTAACATGAAAATGTTGTCACAACAAAACTGTCAAGGTACCTGTCCAATTTTAAAATGAGATATGATGTCCAAAGTATCATCCCACGACACCTCGGTTTGGTGAATCAATGCAGGTACTCCTTCAACCTACATTACGAGATCAAAACCATGAGTTGAAAAGTCAAGTGAAAAGACAAGTTTACCCTTATTTGTTAAGGCTTGTTAAGGGCAATAAGGTCTGAAAATGTTTGTTTTGGCTTAAAAATCATGGGTGAAGATTAAATAATCTAAGTAGTAGAACAAAACTGTAATACCTCAACGAAAATACCATAATAAGTAATCTTTTTTATGCAACACTTCACGACATCGCCAACACTAAGTTTTGCCTGTACAAGGACATAAGAGCTTAAATTACTTTACATACTGTAATATTAAAGAAAGAAATCAAGAAATATAACAAAATCTTACCATGAGGTTTTTCTTTCTCTCAATCATATCATCCTTCTCTTTCGGTTTTCCAGAAAATATTAATTTGTTCGTATCTCTATCTGCTAAGACTACGTTCACTTTTACTTTCTGCAACATGAATATCATAATGATTTTTGTTATTATAAGTTTAGTGAACTTTAATAATAAGTACCCCCTCTGTCTCAGCATTTATACTTTTGGTAACGGTTTAATTCATAAGCAGCTTTTGTATCCACATGATTCCAAGATTGACAGATTTTTTTTTTATATATTCAACTAAAAACAAACATTTTTGTTTGAATACGAGCCCCAGTTCATGGAATTGGTGATTGTTTATCAGATGTGCAAACCAAGTACCAAACACCACCTTTTCCCACTAAAGGAGTAAAGAGGTGTTTGGATGTGGGATTTGAAAGTAACTTTGTGATATTAAAGAATTAGAATCTAATAATTAGTTTTTAATAAAACAGGTGGTAGAATACAGTGTTTGAATGTATGTTGTCGTAAGTTGTAATAATTAGATGTTTGAATGTTTGGCGAATTCATATGTCCTAAGGAATCAATAGATAAAGTGACAAAAATGGTCAATTTGGTTATAATAGGAGATAAGTTTCTTGAAATAGGAGTGGAAGTCTGGAATTAGATTAATAGAAGGGGCGAAAAGAAAACTCAAACCTGACCAACAAAGGATGACAAATATTTGAGTTTTTCGTGGTCATAAATTGCAAGAAGATCCTCAAGTTTCATATCAGGTGATATTTCACCCTCAAGCTTTTTAGGATCTACGGTTGGCTTAGGAGTTGACTTGCTTGTTGCATCATAGCCTCCAATAACACCGAGGCTTTGCCTGTACATTGCAGGATCCAACCCTTTCTTTCTCAACCAAGACTCAAAAGCTAAGTACTTCCATTTGGTGGCAAGATTTCGGTAAGGCAAAAATCCAATCAAAGAACCAAAAGACGCCTATAAACAAGGGAAAAAAGGTAAATTCAGCAAAAGGGTAATCCTCAACATAATGAAAAACTTTCTTATTAGCACTTACAACAAACCCCCGAGTGCTAGAGTTTATTAGTTCAACTTCTTCTCTTCCTTCTGTTTTCATCAAATCTTGAGCTCTTTTCCAGTCGGCGTCTTCACGATCCTGTAATATGAATTAAATGTGACCACTAACAGAGAACACAGGGTAATATTGTCACTTGACCATAGCATAAAATCAGTCATATACCTTCAAAAGTGGTGTTGTACGTAAATTTTCACTGTCGGTAGCATTACCATAAGGTACTGGATTCACTGAGCTTGAAACCTGTTTCTCACTCTTTGATGTATCTTTGATGGGTTGATCTAATCTATTATAACAAACCGATGATAAGAAAACATATGCATGACAGTAGACTAAAGTTTGACTTGTTCATAATACATCACAACTTCTTACTACAAAACATCATGTAGAATAGTTTAAAATACCTTTTAGGTGGTCCTCTCAAGGCGGCTACTATATCAGGATCAGTACCTGTCTCTTCAAACCCTATGTCCGTTTGCTCAGAAGGCTGTGATCCTTGAGAAAGAACAATGATGTGAAGAATTAATGGCCTATTCATGAAAAACACAGTATTTAAAACACAACTAAAGTTGTCATATATGGAAATGCTTGTTTGTTGACCATTCAAGAAAAGTCTTCCTTCAAACAATATTCAGCGCGATTTTTTTATAAATTCTAGAGGTGGGAATATGGGGTTCAAACCCATTAGGTAATGGGGTCAAACCAAGGCGAAAAACTTTTGTTTACCTTTTACTTGTTATGAATAAATATTGTGTTAATTATGATTGTAAAAAACAATTAAGAAACTAAAAATCTAAATCTTTGAATAAAAAAGAGATTTTAGGAGGTTGTATGCACTAAAATACTCTTGGGGTGACTTTCAAACCATTTGATCATTCCACTTCTAGCTATTTCTCTTAATTTGGCCCGTTTGAGATAAAACACAAATCAAGTCGACCCATTTATCAACAAAAGAGTCAAAACTACCACTCTATGATAAACCGCCACAAGCAAATCCAATCTTTTACATGAATGCATTACCAGTTAAATGATCATCCTCGTTACCAGTCTCCTCTAACTTCAATGTATCCTCCTTTTCCATCTCGAAGGCTAAATTGACACTTCTTGAATCGTTCTTCATTTCATCAATCTCAGAGCTTGATTCATTTTGATCTCTAAGATCTTGATTCACAGGGATCCCGGGCTTTTCTAGGAGTGAAACATCTGTTTGGATTTCACTTTGACTTTGGCTTTCACTTTCATTATCCACAACTTCTGTTTCTTCTTTTTGCAAAAATGGTGCAGGCTTCCTCACCATTGTCATATCAGTAAACCTGTCTTCTTCCTCTTCATTATTTACTTTATATGATAAATTTGGTCTCTGTCTCATTGAGGTTAAATCATCATCATCTTTATAAGTAGTTGGTTTTCGTAATTCAACATTTGGGACCCTTGGCATAGGATTACTAGGAGCCTCTGCTAAGGGTTGAGTTGGTCTTTTTACTATGGGTGCTACTGGTTTATCATTTGTTTCAAATTTAACTCCTTTTTTGGGTACAGGCCGGGTCAAATTTATTCCATCAGATGAATTGGTTGTTTCAAATTTGACCCCATTCTTGGGTACAGGCCGGGTCAAATTCAATCCATCAGATGAATCATTTGTTTCAAATTTGACCCCTTTCTTGGGTACAGGCCGGGTCAAATTTAGTCCATCAAGTGATTCATTTGGCTTCTTCCTAATATCAGATACATCAAATGGGAGCTCCTCTATGTCACTAAAGGCTTTAAGACCTTTCTTGTTGTATAATTTCTCGATTTCTAAATAAGACATTTCTGGGTTTGTTTTTCTACCGAGTATCTGCAGAAAAAACAGAATTATATACAAAAACAGAAAAAGATGTGCAAGGAAGCTTAGCATTTCTACCTAGTGGTTCAAACATTTATGTACACGAAAAGAAGAGGTACTTTAGATCATATGGAATGGATTCTGTTGAATCTGAAAACAGTTATGTTATGTGGCTGCCTTCTTTTTACTTCTCATAAGTAAAAATTTTATGACTTTGATGTGAAAGCTAGACCTAATATATATCTTTTATATGAATGCACACATATAGGTGCGTCTTTAATACAAAACCAATTTTAAGTAGAGAACCGCACAAGTACATGTACATTGTGCAGGCCAGAATGCCAGTTATAGTGGGAGAGAGAAAGGTCGGTGGTTATGTGGTTTTCATAGTTCTTTACTTCAAATTGGTTTTGTATTCGGCAACAATATACATACGGTTTTCAGTTGTACTTTTTTCAGTTTAATTTATAGCACTTCTGTAGATTAATGTGTATATATGTGTTCTTGTGCATAAAACAGAAACTATACAAATCAAAGCTTAAAACAATGTTTACTTGACGGTCTTCCACAGGTGGGGACTAAATAGGGAAAGAAGTGTAAATTGACCCAAATCAAATGGACCCTGGATGTGATACTTTATCATTTCAACATTCAGTTGAAACATAAAATGTCCATTTATGTATTTAAATACAGTTTGTTATGGTTTATGACTTTCGGAACCATTCTGTTTGGCTTCTTCGCAAAGTAATCGTCAGTCTTTAAAAAAAGTACCAACAATTGGACTAAAAAAAGAATATCACACTTGGCATTTGTAGGGACTTGGGAGTGTATAGTTTTATTCATTTATCAATTTTGCAAGAACGGTTGTTTGCAACAGAAAGACAGGTATAATAATTTGGAACATCAATAAACTGTTTCCTCAACACTAGAAATATGAAGAAATGAACGAAAATGTGGTTTAATTCCTAGATCAAATTCGCATGACAAGTGTACTTATAATGCAAACATTCAATATACACTACTATCTGTGTTGTACTATCTAAGTTATCCTTCCTAACAATACCTGAATTCAAATACACCGAAAGGTTCTAATTCCATTTTTATCATTCAACAAAAAGAAAGTAAAAAAAAATTAATAATTCAAGACTGTATCTTTTTATCTTATCTTATCAGAATCAGCTTAGCAACTCACAATTCCAACACCACCAATCAGAAAGACCACCTTGAAATTCTACTTCTTCTTTCAGAATTCAACTCAACTGTCAAGAAACTAATCACTTAAAATTCATACTGTTTGTATGGCAACAAATCAGAATTCAACTAAAAGCTCATAATCCCTTTTAAGTGGCAAACTGAAACTTTGAGTCTTTGAACAACACCCAAATCAAATCCACCTTCAAAAATCCTTCTACTTTCATAATTCAACTAAAAACTCATAACCCCTTTCAAGAATCACACAACTGTCAAAAAAGCCTTCACCTTTTCAACATATTATCTGTTTATTTCTCATCATTATCTCCACAACTTCAAAACAAACACACTGCAAACACAAAAACACAACTACATAGACAGAAAGTGACCTTAGCAAGGGTAAGTTTGGGGTCTTCACCAATCAACCTCCCAAACTTAAGCTCCATTTGATCATAACTGTCAAAATTAGCCTCATCTTTAGCAGCAAAAGCTGCAAATTTCCTGCGTCTTTTGTGATTGAAAGGAAGATTCCTATAAATCTTGGGACTTTTATAACAGGGGATAGAGAATCTGAACTTTGAAGTGTTTGTGGTAGCGGTGGTGGTGGTTAAAGAGAGAGACTCCATAATTCAAGAAAAGGGTATCACACTCATCAGCTGTGTAGCTGATAAGTGATTGAAGATCAGCGTATGTGACTCTGTGTGTGTATTTGTGGGTGTGTGGGAGAGAGGGGGGGTCTATCCTGTGTTATGGGTGTTTCTTGGTTATTAGTGGTGGTGATGGGGAAGGTAAAGTTTGAAGAGAGTTATGAAGGGCTGAAATGGTAATGGTGGAATGTTGAAGTCATGATTTGTAAATATTTGTGGATTATAAAATAGTTATTTGAAATTGAAGCGAAAATTAGTTAGTTAAGGGTTAATTACATGTTTAGAACCTTTTTTTCCCTTTAGGGTAAGGGATTTATTTTTGCAATTGTTTTCTTTTCTATGAAAATAGGTTTTATATCTCATGATTCTATGTCTTTTTAAACTCTTTTTATACACTATATATATATATATATATATATATATATATATATATATATTAACATTTATCAATTATTATTAGCTTCATGATTTCAGATAATTTGATGCTATAATGGTTTTCCAGTTATTATCATAAGACGTACAGAAACACAACATAAACAATATGCCACCGAACATCAAGATGAAAACAATAGAACCACATTCGTTCAACTTTCCATGGCACCTTCATATGGATCGAAGCTTAGATGCATCTTAAGATAAACTTCACGAAAAGGCAACAAACGTGAAAAATAGCTTGTAACCGTTAGTTCATATAATTATTTTTTAATTCATAAGATTTAAACTTCAAACCTTCCATACATGTATAAAAGCTTATATCACTAGTCTAGGAAGATTTCATTAATTAATTAGATACTTCCTTTTAAAAAATATCTTCATTATTTTGTTTTTTTCTCTTTCTAAAAAAAGTATTTCTTTTATTAATTTAAATAACTGGTTTAATTTTTATCTAGCATATAAATAATTCTAAAATTAATGTAAATGTTATCTATTTTTAAATCCACCCTGACCAACGAACCAACAGTCTGTGATGAAGGAACTAAATTTAAAGTATTGTTAATTACATTTATTATTATTTTTTCACATGCTTGATATTATGTTTATTTGTTTCACTCGAAAACCAAATACCTATATAAGCCATATATGAAATTTACAAACATCATACTTAAACAAGCCATGTTCTCAAATGTATATCCACAGAATTTACAAACCACATACCTAAATAAGTCATATTCTCATATGTACGTTCACATAATATACCAACTACATATGACATCACTAAATGAGTCACACATCAAGTTGTGTATTACACTGATCGTTTTCACCCAACTATTTTTTTATTTGGAAAACTTTACAGAATAGTAAGCAAGTTTTAACAACGTTTCAATTAGGTCATCTTATTATTTTGTTCTAATCAGGTTACTAAAGTTTTAAAACTGTTCTAATTAAGTCACTAATATTTTTATTTGTTCCAATTAGGTCATTAAAGTTTTAAGAGTGTTATAATCAGATCACTCATATTTTTTTTAATTGTCTTAGATAATTCACAATTTTGTTTTAAATAGTTTGTTTTTTTTAATATTATTAATGTTTTAGAAAACTTCAATTTTATTAATTTTTTTTGCAACTTATGAATGACCTAGTTAGAACAATCCTGAAACTTTAGTGATCTGATTGGGACAAAAATTTTACAAGTGACTTGATTAGAACAAAAAATTTTATGAGTTACCTAATTAGAATAATTTTAAAACTTGGTTACTATTTTACAAAGTTACATCATTTTTTATTGACTCAATGTATCTTCTTAACTCATATTATTTATAACTAGAAGGGTGCCCGCGCAATGCCACGGGTGACATTTTACATCTGGCACGTGTTTATAATATTTTGTTATTGTTATAGTATTTTTACAAAAGTCTATTATGTTTTTTTAAACTAAAATTTAAAATACCAAATAAATGGGTTATGTATGACTACTTGTATATTTACGCATTTACTTATTGTACCTCACAAAATACAGATCGGTTCAGCAAAAAGTTTACACCAAAACGTTTAAAATAAAACACAGGTTACAATTGTAGTCTCAAATAGTTTTTAAATGTCATATTTTAAAAGAAACAGCTAAAATCTTAAACAAATTAAGTTTTTTATTTATTTATGGGTAGATAATGAAATTTTTTATGTAAGTGTTAGTAAGTGTAAGGTTATTATGTAACTAACTGTAAGGGGTAAAATGTAAATAATGTTATAAATACTATTTTACCTTCAAAATTGATTGTATCTTATGAATTAAATTAAGTACTTGTTCTTAATTTTATGGTGTCTTAAAATACATCTCTTATATGCTTTATATATAATATAGATTAAACCTACTTCCTTAGGCATATATTCTTTTGCATACCATAAAAAGTAAGATTTTTAGCGTGTAACATACTTAAGTTTAGTGAAAGTGTATTTAGAGTTTATATTTTAACACTATTTGATTATGGTGACCTGAAATAGACGTAAGTTGTATGTGATTTAAGTGACTTTGAATTTACTAAAACACTTCAACATAATTAAATCATCTTAGATAATGTGAGCTTTTAATTAGTTGTATATAAAGAATGGTAACATGATCAACAAGAAAATGGCATCATCTATTGAAACATGATCATCATATCAAGGCCACCATTCATAGCAGCAAACATGTTACCTTGATCTTGACCATCCATATGCTGACCAAATTGATTGACCGCATTTATCATTTCAGGATTTTGAGTTTAAGTACAGGTTGAGACGGGTTAGGTTGAATTGTGTCGACCTACAAACACGTTTTTGTTTATTTTTTTTATAACTGTGTATAACTAAGTATAGTGTTAATTAGTACATCTATTATTAAATTATCTAAATAACGTGGTTTCGGAGGTTTAAGAGGTTATGCACTTGAAAATACATTTTGGATGACTTTATACTCGTCTCATCCGTTTCACTTTAGTTAAAAAAAATTATTTTATACATTAGACCCGGTTATAAACCTAAAGTAAAACAAGATTGACAAATGCACCAAAAACATTTATCAAGAAGCCAATAAATCTTCAACTGATATCACCTACCTCACCGGCCAAAAACAATCAAACCCACATGAAAATGGTAAAAATGGAGTGAAAAAGAAAGATTTGTAACGATCATCATCTACTGAAGTCGTCTAGAAATATCACGCTTCAACATTTCAGTAAATTCCTGCAAGTCCAAATACAACTGAATCAAACTTAATAGTTGTGTATTCTTCACGAGCTAAAAAGTAAAAGGGTGGCCTTAGTGCACCAAGGATCCACTATTTAATGCAGTCTTCTCCTCACATTAGTACAGATTTTATTGAAATGGGCCTGGTTTGGTTGACTCATAAACACTTTTGTCCATTTCTTAATTTATAACTATCGTGTTAGTAATGTTATAAAATAAAATTACTACATAAACAGCATTTAGAAGGTTGTATGCATTAGAAAATAAACTTGAATCAGATTTTAACCCGTTTAACCCATTCCCTTCTTAGATAAATTTCATGATTTGACCCATTTGGCCTGTTTTAGACTAGACAACCCAAGTTGGCCCATGCATAAATAAACTGGTCAAGATGCTAACCTGAGCAAGCTCCTCTTCCATACATAACTCATTAATAGCATTTGTGTCATAAACATTGTTGCGTAAAGCAGCAGCGGTTTGGACTACTGATGAGAATATTTCTAGAGGTGGATAATGTTCCACTATTTTCTGGGCCGCGTTTTCAAGGTTCATCTACACATACGAACCAGTTCACCACAATAAGTATCAGTCAAATAACATCAACACAAACCAACAAGCAATAGAATGCAAAATGCAAGAAATAAATTGCATACAAGTACCGTGGAGCCTTGGACTAGTATAAAGTAGAGGTGGAAAAACAGACGGGTCGCGACTTTTGGCCATAGATTTTACATATTTCAGAAATTATTAATATTATAATTCTGATTTATTAATAAAATTATTTAGGATTGAAAACAGTCTGACAACTTTCAACCCGTTTAGCCTGGTTCATTTTTGGCTAACATTTTTTGATATACTCGTTTGACTTGTTAGAGATAAAATACAACCTGAATCAACCCATATGTAAGTAAATGGATTTAAAATTACCACCTATAGTATCATGTAATATTTTTTATTAAACCTCATGAGTGGTGGAACCAGAAATTTCCAACTAGGAGACCGCTATAAAATTTGTTCTTTTACATTCGCTTTAACCACTCCACCGTCAACAATTTGAAAGAAAGCCGCTGTTCATGCATATATTATAAACCATTAAGTTCATGCATTTAATAGGTCAGAACAAACCTGAAAATCACTTGGTCTTTCATTAGTGTTAAAACTCTTCACACTACTAGAACGTCGATGAAGTGTGCCTTTTCTAGATGGTACCGATTTAAGCGTTTTTGAACTTGAACTTGAAGTTGAACTCGAACTCCCACTATTGAGAGCTTGAGAAGCAAATGGCATCATCTGTTGAACCAAACTTGACATATCAAGGTTTCCACCACCACCTCTGCCACTGCCACCAGAGCCTCCCATTCCTGCAAACATGCTAGTTAACTCTTGATTACCATCCATCTGTTGAGCAAACTGATTGACTGTGTTCATCATTTCAGGGTTCTGAGAAAGTTGACCCATTAAATTCCTAAAGAAATCTTGAGATCCAGCTCCGTTTTGATTGGAAACACCAGCCAAAAGATTATTAAAAGCAGGATTTTGCATAGCTTGATTCATGATTGTGGCAGGATCCAATTGGCTGCCAGCAGATGGTAGGTTTTGATTAGCATATGGAGTAGAAACACCACTACTACCTGCCTCTGATCTTGTCTGTCGATGTCGTCTCTATGTCACATTTGTACAGTTTTAGCATATATCACATGTCTAAACAATTGCAGCAATAGGAACATGGGCAGACCTTAGGTTGTAAACCTCCTGGGCCAAGTCCAAGGGGAATGTTCCTTCGACTGTATGACGAACCACCTTCTGTTTCACTTAAAGATTTCATATTTGTGCTACTAGAAGTGGCATTTCCTGTGTCTCCTGCATCCTGTTAGATATTAAGCAACATTCTGGTAATTATAGCTTCGATAAATCTAAATAGGAACGCAAGAGAAAACAGTAGAAATGAAAGGTTGGCAGGTTTGGTGTGTTGGGTAGCAGGTCAAAATGGGTACCAGACTCACCCATTTGTTTTAGTTCGGGTCGAGTTTGCCCAAATACACTTACCCTTGTAGTTTAAATTTCTTATATATAACTAACAGGTTAAATATGTCTTTTCAAAACTAAACTATTACGATTATAATCTGAACTTTTAAATAAAAATAAAAATTTATTTTTAGCTATATTGAATTTAGATTGTTTGAGATAAAAGATAACCCAAATCGACCATGAGCCGAAGTTGCCACCTCTAAAAAACAAACATGAAACGTACCGTCCGAACCTCTGGAAGACTAACATCTGCTTGGCCTAGATCAGCAAAATAACAAACTTTAACACAAAGTCACAAACTGAATTCATGAAAAGCTTAACACATATCAAATATAAAGATACCAACAGAGCTCTGATCTTCACCTCTCATGTTATCACCAACGCCTCTGGTTTGTGAGCTGACTCCAGCTATTATCATGAACAGTAATCAAAAGTTTCTTGTAGAACAAATTCAACACATATACTATTTTTTCATGTAAATAAGGAGGAAAAACTTACCATTTATGTTAGCATTTTCTCCTTGGGTAGATTCAACATTAGTTGCCCTTGGACCTATTCATATGAATAACATAAAAAAGACCATGATATAAATATAGTGGTTAGGCTAGCAAACATAAGGCTCATGGAGTCACCATGGGTTAGGTTTTAATTACTAACCAGGGTGGATATGTATGTTAAGGTGTCGTGGAACGGCTCCAATTCCAATAGGCCCAAAAGGCCCATGGTTCAGTGTAGAACTAGCACTACCACTGAAGAGAGAATTAGTTTGCAGAGGAAACGGCTGCAAGGAGAAGGTACATTCTTTATTCATTTATTGGTTTATATATAAGCACACAGTGAGAGTTGACAACCAACCTGAACCATAATAGGATTAGGACCAGAAGGAGATATGTAAACAGCAGGCCCAGCGTTCACAAAAGATTCAGCCTGAAATGCTTACCATAATCAGATGTTAATGGTAATTTTGATAAGATTATATTGTTGTAAATAGAAAAATAATATGACGTACGGGAGACTGTCCAATACGCAATGTCAACATTGTACGACCTAGCTCTAGCAAAAGAGCACCTAAATGTTGCATGGCGAGCCCAGATTGCATTGCTTCTGTCTGAATCTGAGTTCTTACTGTGACATCACTAGAACCCTCCTCTTCCTCTAGCCTTCTTGCTGTGCGCTGCAACATTACATAGTAAAATTTAGTTTAGTTCTCATCAGAAATATGTTAGGTAGTTTTAAAAGCCAGGGAATAGAGAAAGGCAAGTACAGATAAAGAATCAACAGCGGGCCCGCTAAGAAGACGTTGTGCATGTCGCATTACAAGTGCCAAAGCTGCTACTGATGGCAAGCCACTAGCATTGGATGGCAATTCTACTGGCGGGAAGCCCTCTGTACTATCTGAAGGTTGGTAAAATACAGGTCATACAAACAATGCAAAGAAAAAATAGGCATGTTAATAAGAAAATAATTCTCACTGCCATTTTGAGATAATGCACGCTCCATGTGGTTCATAAACTCAGAAAGTGTGTGTAAGGACTCAGGAATTGGCTACAAGTATACAGCAGTAAGCAATTCAAAATAAGCAAAGCTTGTAGTACAAGATGAACTTTAGCGTGAAATAGGGAAGTTTGAAACATATTTATTACTGTAGCAAGAGTAGGTACAGCTGGCATTTGAGACCCTTGAGGCATTGATCGACTAGGACTTCTAGGCTGGGACTGGTTTCCTGTTTCATTTACATGGGCAACTTGCACGGGAATACTAAACTGTAAACAAGTCGACGATCAATTATCAAGTTGTAAACTTGTAATCTTAATTAAATGCACACAAATCATCATGAAAGATTATTTAGAGGTCACAGTAACATAAAGAGAAAGAAAGAAAGAAAGAAGAACACAAAGTCACCTGCATATGTGGTTGTGTTGTGCCAGTACCACCAATGGGGCCCTGCCCGCCAGTTCCAATAAAATTAAGAACTGCCCCAATCACCTTGAATGATAAAAAGATTTTAAATTATAATCACCAATAAAAAGCACACTAATGCTCACTTTATAAAAATGTAATTTTGTAGAATCCAGAACCTGATTTACATCTGGATTGTTGCCTTCATCTTGATCTCCAACACCAAATGTCCCAAGAACTACACTATGTGAAACATGCCCAACACGAGGATGTGTACCAGTAACATTATCATCTTGTCCTGGGACCAAAATCTTAATTTAACTTTCTGGAGATTTATAATTTAAAAAATGTAATGCATACGTCATTAGATGTATGTATGTGTGTGTGTTATAACTTATAAGGGTATCACCAAAATTCACCTGCATTGCTGCTCCTTGCAGTTGTCTCCACATTGGGGGAGCCAGATGAGAGTTGAAATTCAGATGGTTGTCTATCCACTAGATGCAGTGTATGTCCACTTTCAACATCTATAAACCATCAAGGCTGAAACCATAGCGCAAACTATATGGAAAACTACAGATATGGAAAAATAAACCAAAGATGATAGTATTCTATCAAAAATTATATCGACTGGTGTTGTTTCCTAGATTAAAAAAAATGTAACATGTTATGCACATGCGTTGAAACACTTATATAAACTATCACGTGTTTACGCATAGTCATAGACTATGTTCATGAAGCACATAAATCAAGAAACAATATAATAACAGCTAAGATCTTAAAATATAATAATGAACATATATATTCTACACTTGATAACCTAACGTTACGTAAAATAATTATAGGATACGATATTCTGAAAGAAGGTCATCATCTTTCAGCACCTTGCCTCTAAAGATCAACCGTTGCTGTTCCACTGGCAGGCCAACTTCACTAGCTATAGTCTCCTTGAATATTGAAACTGGCATCTGAATTTATTTATTTACTTGCAAATAAGATACATTGAAAACTAGCAAAAAATGTAAGGTAGGGACTGAAGAAGAGGAGTGACACGTCTATATAAAAAGGGAAAGAGAGATACATTTTTGTCAACAACGAAGTTGTGTAACTGCGAATCTAGCGTCTTGATATTAATCTCCACTGTTGATCCAGAAGCCATTGAATCAGAACTTTTAACGGCAGAACTAGTTGCTATTGCACCTTCGTCTGAATGTTTATCTGCAACACCTTTTGATTTTACATTTTCAATCGCAACTTCAGCTTTATTTTCACCTTGATCCATATATTCATCTGCAACACCTTTTGACTTTAAAGCTTCAAGAGCGACTTCAGCTATACTTTC
Organism: Flaveria ramosissima; assembly: GCA_025215565.1. Lineage (NCBI taxonomy): Eukaryota > Viridiplantae > Streptophyta > Magnoliopsida > Asterales > Asteraceae > Flaveria > Flaveria ramosissima. The sequence continues at coordinate 57,173,346 of CM046031.1, read as the reverse complement.
ACCTTCATCTAAATGCTTATCTGCAACACCTTTTGATTTCATATTTTCAAGAGCACCTTCATCTGAACGTTTATCTGCAACACTTTCTGATTTCAAGCTTTCAAGTGCAACTTCAGCTATTCTGTCACCTTTATCTGAATGTTTATCTGCAACAAGAGCAACTTCAGCTATAGTTTCATCTGCATCTAAATGTTTGTCTGCAACACCTTTTGACAAACTTTCAAGTGCGACTTCAGCTATTCTGTCACCTTTATCTGAATGTTTATCTTCAGCAACAGCAACTGTAGCTAAAGCTTCACCTTCATCTGAATTTTTATCTGCAACACCTTTTGATTTTAAACTGTCAAGAGCGACATCAGCTATACTCACACCTTCATCAGAATGTTGATTTGCCGCGCCAGTTGATTCCGGTCCTAAACTTCTATCAGAAACATTATCTGTACTCACATGTTCATCAGCATGTTCATCTGTCACACCTGTTGAGTCAGAACTTTCAACAGTACCATGAGCTCTACTCAAACCTTCATCAGAATGTTGATCTGCCATGAGCAAGTATCTTGAACAAGAATAACTGAGCTGATACGGCTATCTAATCTTCAGTAACATCTGCATATCCAAAACATGATGATAGTAAGAATAAACCAAAGGATCGTGGTGATACCAACAGTCATGCATTACTGAGACAAATAGGACAAAGGGGAAAGAGAAACAAACTTGAGTCTTTAACTACAATCTTCATCCTAATTCAGTAGCAAACCAAAAGATATTCAGAAAACTTTCCCCAACAATGACACATCAGTAACTTTGGGCCTTACCCAGTATTTCCGCAAGAGGTTGTTTCCATGACTTTTACCTGTGACCTCCAGGTTATATGGCTGCAACTTTAGCGTTGCTCCAAGGTCCGCCACTTGTACTAGTGAGAATAGAAGGTGTAAATCTACTTTTTAATTCTATAATCGCACATACGTTCATCTAAAGTTGATTCTATCTTTTTCTAATTGTCTTGGGGTTAACATAATCAGATGTGATAGTACAAATTAGTCTAGGCTCAAACAAATTTTATTAATCGTATAAATATAGATTAATGCAGTAATCACTTTCAGGGAAAGCTCTATCATGCTGGGGGCCAAAGCAAAGATAGTCATTTGGAAGCCAAGTTTCAACCGTTCACATAACGCATAGATAAAAAAAAGTGAAAGAATCTGGTACACATACACACAGAGACTCAATCGTAAGAACTTCAAAGTGTGATTCCTCTACCATAATACACACATATGCAGTGAAAGTTTTATCTGTTTACGAGGACTATAACAATGAAAGGTAAAAGTGTCACATGTTAGCCACTTAGCCATCAATGTATGTAGCTTATTTATGTTCTCAAGTCCAGTTCATGTCACTTTGCACATAATTTAGTGCAACTCAATTCACTACTATACTTATATCTGACATCATAGGTCACCATCTTAGGCATTTCTATAATACAAATTTTGAATCCACCAAGAGGAAAGCTATATATCAATAATAATCAGCATAAACTTGCAGGAAAAAATGTTGAAGAAATGAATCTTAACATACATAAATAAGAATCTAATGTTAGTTCTTCATGTGAAAATTTATAGAAGCATTTACAAAACATAGAAAATTAAACAGAAACCTGAAATTTGGGAACATGACAACAGAATTAGGGTTAAAATTGAATTCAATAGTGTGGGTAGGGCAATTACTACAAATCCAATTCACTCATTTGATAATTCAGCAACACGTAAAGAATATATTGCGATCAAGTTTATAAAGGTAAAAACTTGCCTGAAAGAGTGGAGGATCAAGACGATCTAATGAAGCTGTTGGTCGTGTTTTTGAAATTGTGAATTGCAATTTATGAAGGTCATTTGGGCGACTTTAATCTGGTGTCAACTTTCAAAATCATCAAAACCTAAGAACATCATTCCTTTTGATTTCCATCTCGACAACCCATCTGCATGTGCATGTGTGTGTTTCTGCCCAAATTGTTTGGCTTTCATTAAATTAATTAATTGATAATGAGATTTTGTGTGAAATTTCAAAGTTTGATTAAATAAGATAATCACTACCAATGATCCTTAACCCAACCGCTTAAGATAAAATACTCATGACATGTAAAAGAGGTGATTATGGGTTCTTACTCTGAGCAAAATGTTTAAAGTTGAGTCAGGGGTTTTCTCAGCAATGAGTTTCCTCTTGAGGGGGTTGGGGGTGCGGTCTCAGCTGGAAAACGATTAGGTGGGTCCGATTATGATAACATCTATCCTCCGAAACAGGGTCGTACATTTATCATTCAAATAAAAAGATAATCACTATTAGTGTTTGTGCTATGATTAATTTTGATAAATTAATTATGGTATAAATTAAAGGGTCGCGTGAGTTGTCGTTCTAGTAAAATAAATAATTTTATAATTCAAATCTTAAATTTTATAATGATAAATACTCGTTTAGTTTTATTAATGTTTGTCATATTAACTATGATCTTGATAAATTAACGTTACATTTAGACTTAACTTTAAAGTTGTACGGTAAGTGATGACTTTCCGGTAATTATTTTACGGTCATGTGTTTCATAGACCAGTGATTTGACAGATCTCGATAAACGGTCGCTTGACCACACGCAAACCGTCGTTTGACCTTCTCTAAACGGTCATTTACTTTTTCAGACATCCTTTTCTAGAACATCGATTTCGAGGCTTTCTTTTCAGTAGATTCTTGGTAAACGGTCGTTTAGGTGTCTATAAACGATCGTTTTCTTTTTCTTTTGCAGCTCCATTAATAACACAACCACCCACACACCACATTTACTTACCACCCACCATCCCCTTATTATACCCGAATTTAACATCATATTTATCACATTTCACCAATAAATTCATTTTCATATCAAACATTCAACTATCACATTCAACACATTTCACCAACAATTCATCCCCTTCTTTTTCTTGTTAAAGTTTTTAAAGTTCTCAGTATTAACAAATGTTAGATTGTTATTATTAGTATAAATTTTAGTTAAATACATTTTTTTGTTAATGATTGTAATTATTTTAGGCAATAGCTTCAATCTCACGTCAATATACGACGTTGGTTTGTATTTTGAATCACTCTTAGCTTCAGTTCAGTCGAGGATAAGATGAATATAAGAGGCTTATTAAACTTTTAGATAAAGAATTCGAGCCTTCAAGTTCGATATCTTGGAGCTTGTTACGGGACGTCAGAGAATTTACCCGTGCTCATAACATGATGAACGAGCCATGAAAAAGGTTTTTTGCCATTAGCGGTCCGCAATATAAATAGCTTTGTTTGGAGTTTTTTTCCACGTTTAATTTCGATTCGAACAACCATAAATATAGGTATGCTAATCTAATGAAATTATATATATTAATGTCATTGATGTCTAATTTATTTTATTAACTTATATTTGTTGTCATTTAACAGTGACGAAAATGTTATCACCTTCGTGCTCGGGGGGGGGGGGGGGGTGCCAAAAAGAATGAACGAACAGTTGTATAGATATCTTCACCGTGTTATTGGTCATACTATAGCTGGACGTAGGATAACTAGTGATGGGGTAACTAAGAAGGGTTTTTTATTTTGTTTGATTAACAGGAGGCTATGCAACCTGACATATATGTTTGCTAATTATTTTACTAGTTGTACGATGATAAAGAAAAGTGAACATATTTGTGATGGTACATATTTTACTCGTCTCGCTAAGTCTTTGCAGGTTCTCACCCCTAAGAACTTGGCAAGGTTAAACGGACCGGTTCTTATGTTCGAGTTTGTTGATCGTGAACATCTTATACGGGTTGATATGATTGTAGATTATCCACAAGTTAGGTGGAGGTATAAACACAATAATCAAATGCGGGTACCTCCATATCAAGACCCTCCTGAAGATCCGTATTTATATATATTTTTTTCATTTATAGAAGTGTTAATTTGTTTTTAATTGTATAATAATGTAACTTTCTTTTAGTTATATAAAACTGTAGTTTACTTTTTCTTTGTATATAAAACAAAAACATATTAAAAGATTATAACATAAAAAAATAACATTCACTTTTATTCACATTTCATTCACAATAATAGCAGATAAGAGAGGATGTCAATATTATCACAATAATTACCAACAAGAGAGGATGATAATATTTTTATCCATAAATGTATTCAATCTTATCGGAATTTCACCATTCACATTTGACAATTCGTTTGCTCATTTGATATAAAGTGAATGTCATTATGTCTATAAATTCACAATTCATGATGCACAATTCACAATTCATAATTATTCTCATTTATTCACAATTCATTCATATTTTCTTTGTAATTCAACTCTATGATGTCTTAATTTTTGTAATGATTGGGTGTACCAAACAAAGTTGATTGATTGGATACGTTATTGTCACACAAAGAACGAACACGATTGCAAACAAAGTTGATGAAAAAGCATGAAGTACTTTCCTGGTCTATTCAAATTATTGCTTTATTTTATATATTGAAACTAACATATTTAATTTGACTTTTTAGACGTATTTAATTACTTGGATGTTAACTGATTGCAAAATTATAAAGAGATGTTTGTGTCTGCCTTAATTGATCAACATTTAAATTTTGGAGAACGAACAATAAACAAAGTAGAGAGCCAACTTGATTTGTTAAAGAAACATTTAAAATTTCAACAAGTCAAATTTAGTTAAATTTATAAAAATTATAAATAATATAGTCTGTTTACAAGAAACACAAATTAAGGCAAGATTCGTGAAAAGCTGGATTAAAATAAAACATCTACACAAAAAAAAATTATTTGTTTTATTAATATATAATGTTGCAAGATCGGGTTTGTCACTTAAACAATTGGATTTCTCTCAAACTCACTTATGGAAACACTCAAATCAGATGAAGTAATGTCTTTTACAAGAGTTGATAATAATATAATAAGTAGCAAATGAACACGCAGAAATAAATTTTCAAGGCACTTGTATATATTACTTCTCAACTCAAGATATTACAAGACTCTTACAAGCATGATACATGAGTTACAATGAGAAACTATATATACTAGATCCTACAGCCAGATATACTTTGATACCAGCTGGAAACCTAAGACTAAAGCATATACTACAATGCTAAAGCTAAGGTATCTTAGATAAAGTATTATCTAAGATATGGTAGTCATGACATGTCCATGACTTACCTTTTGTTACCAACTAAAGATGACAACTGTACTAACATAAAAAGGTAAACAGTGGATTAAAGTATGGTCAACTACATGGCTTTTGAAAAAACATCATGCAGTATCTCAGAGATTTGCGACAGAGTGTCAGAGAGACCATACTTATGTCCACTGGATAATAGGAGTGTCTTCCGAAGGTAAGTTGGCTTCGGAAGAACAAGTTCTTCCGAAGCCACTTATGCTTCGGAAGAGGTTTCTATACTTCCGAGGCTTGAGGACTTCTGTACTTCGAAAGTTGACTTCAGATCTTTCATTCTAAGTCTTGATCTTCGGAAGTAGGTTCTTTGTCTTCGGAAGTTGGAGTTTTCCTTCGGAAGTAAGTTCTACACTTTGTCTTCAAAAGAGCTCCTTCTTCCTTCGGAAGTTCCATACTTAGCTTCAGAAGTCCTTTGTTTGTTGTACCAAAATCTTCTAAGTGACTTGGTTTTGGTTGCACCAGCCTTTCTAGATCCAACAAATGTTTCTCATGAAGATCTATGTATATTAATTAGGGAGTTGAGACGAGGCAATGAGATTCAAAGCCACTGATAAAGCTGTGACTACCATATTCGTATAGTTGCGGTTTACCATGTGCTCGTGAAATCTCACAGTATTTAAATGTAGACGAACCCATTCCACTACATTCGATAGATCTATTTTAGAGAAGGCTTGACTTTTCACCGGTATCGTTGAACCAAGTTAAAAAAGTTATCCAATATGATGACGAACTTGACAGGTTCAAAAAAGTTTACCTTAAACAAAAAACAAAAACCCCGATGTGAAAAAGGAATTTATTAGAAATGATAAAAGACATAAGAGTTCCTAGCAACATAAATCTTAACGAGCCTACAATGCAAAAAGAACACTCGTCGAAGGCTGACACTCAAATCTTAGAAACAAAACAAATAAGACTCTTCACCTGCTGAACCGACCCTAGTTCGTAGCTACACGATAATAGATGATTTTGTTCGCTATAGTTTTATGGGGTTGAGCCCCCGAGACACAGTTCGTACATAGATAACAAAAGTCAATCATATTTATATCACCACCCTTTACTAACATAAATTCCAAAAAATTTCCATCTGTACATAACATATGTAGAGAACGTAAAGAGTGATGTTAACTGTGGGTTTTATGCGGTTTCCTTTTTCTTGGGATTCGGTGAAGAATATAGACTGAATATAAGGTATGAGCTTTTAAACGAGTTATACAATAATTTTAGTTTATATGGAATTGTTCTTTTTTAGTCATATGATGAGACAGAATGTAGTTTATGATGACTACAACCGGGTATGGCTCCTAATCAACACTAGATGATCATGCCTTACACAAGAATTTTGATAGCCAACAGATTTAATGTAAAGATAGTCTCTATGCGCTTAGTGGGTGAATATCCATTGTCTTTTATAACGCAGTTGTGGAATTTTCACAAAAGTAATAATACTGCTGCGTGGGAAAGAATGTAACATCCGCCATTTTTCCAAGTTAAAACCCAAACCCGAACTCATTTTGAGCTTCCATTATTAATTTACTTAATAAATGGATCAAATACATTAAATATGTAATCAACTTATTGATCGATAAATAATTATTTTTCATAAAATTATAAAGTTTATTAATCATGTTACAAAAAATAACTAAATGGAAAAGACTTATTAAAACTTATAAAGTTATAAAATGAATTTTAATAAACTTATATAAAGTTTTATTAGTAATTATGAATTTTAAATACTGAAAATAAATAATCAAATTATAAAGTTTATAAGTTTTGTAAAAGTTATAAAGATTAACAAATAAATAATTTGATTGATTATTCAAATTGGTTTTATAAAGTCTATAAATATTTTATAAAAAAGGTTGTTAAAATTAGAGTCTTTAAGAATTTAAATTTTAAATTATAATTATTCTTTTATTTATTTAAATTATTTAACTTTATATTTATTTCAAATTCCAATCATAACCCCCTTTTAAAAGACTTATAAATCGCCATTAACACCATTCATAACCTCCTCCTAACCTCAAGTATAAAAGCAAGGCTTAGGCCTCACTTTTCATTTGCTCATTCTCTAAAAATCTCACTCTCATATGTTTCTTTCATCTATTGGTTATGAACAATTTGAAGAATTTTATTTTACAAGAGATTTCAAGAACTCTTAATACTAAGGTAATCTTTTATTGCTTTTATATTATACATTTTAATCATCCTACCATCCAATTATTTTCACGACTTTATGTTCTTACTATTATTCTTTCTTCTACTAAATCTCTATTTATTTTAATCATTAACATTTTAATAATCACTAACCTTATAACGATCACTAACATCCCTAAATTAAGCTAACAACATAATAACATAAACAAAGAATCCCGTTTGCATATGGACGGCTATGCCGCTGCATTCGGTTATTCAACACGATTATTGTTCTAAATGATGGCTAAGCCAAAGTATTAGAATATTTTTATAACTCAAATAAAGACTAATATACCATATATTGACATAATAAAATGTCTAACCCGTTTCATGCTTTAACGATTTTAAAAGTGCACATAAGTGCCTTACTACAATTCTGGCAGAATATAATGTTACTTCAACCGACCATAACTTGATCATAACAAACTAAATTTGAGTAAAATCAGACTCCAATATTAAGTTCATTGAATTAACTTTTCAACGACAGTTTATACTCAATCGGACGACTCAACAATAGCCTTTACAAGATAAGTGCGCATTTCAGAACCTTCTGTCTTGTGCTGCTTGTTTGACCTATTTAAAGATCTTTTCATAAAATTGTTTCTGAATGAAAGTTGTCTGGAAGACTTTGAACTAGTCAAGTATAAATTTTTATAATTTTATGAAACCTGTTGCTATTTTAAAAACATGTTCAAACACATATCAAACATTCTGTCCAGAATCTAAAATTGGTACAATAATCGTTTATCAATCTACCTTTCGCTTATTGGTATTCCTAAGCATCCTAACTTCTCGTAATGAATCCCAAACTCAAGTTATTGTTTCTTTTTATCATTTAGGACATCACCTTTTACTCTTAAACATCAAAGCTTTCTTATGTACTCTACAACCATCACTATTATTGTGAGTTTTCCATGTGAGTATTTCCATACCCCTTTTTGCTTATTTTCACACTTTGGGGTGAAACATGTTAACTTATTATCATTGCACTTGTAAACTTATTTGAGACTTGTAATCTTTATGGCAATTCATCATGCAAAGTTGTGGTTAGTTGAACTTTTGTGTTTACCATGTTATGGCGTTATATGTACAATCATTAACTATTGCTAGCCCAGCGAAGTCATAGATCTATGGGCCAGACAAGCCTGCTTTGGTTGATCCAAGTACACTTAGTTGATCGTATAATCTTGTAAACGTTTGAGAAGATGGAATCTGTGATGGACATCAGCAATTGTGCTGAAAATCAAAAGGTGAAGTATGCTACATGTTCGCTAGTGGGAAAAGCATTAACATGGTGGAATACCCAAGTGCAGGCTCGTGGAAGAGAGGCAGCAATGGCTATGACCTGGGCAGAATTCAAAGCCTTGGCAACTGAAGAATATTGTCCAATGAACGAAATGCAGAAGTTGGAGCATGAATTCTGGAATCATGCGATGGTAGGGTCAGGACATGCTGCTTACACCGACCGGTTTCATGAGCTGGCAAGACTGGTGCCACACCTGGTGACACCTGAATCAAAGCGGATCGAGCGTTACATTTGGGGTTTAGTGCCTCAAATACGTGGCCTGGTGACTGCTGCGGCACCCCCGACTATCCAGAGTGCAATCTTGAAGGCGGGCACTCTAACTGATGAGATGGTAAGAACTGGAGTACTAGGCAAAGGTGGTGAGAAAAGGAGAGACGCGGGGGAATCAAGCAGACAATCAGGCGGAAGATTTGATAAAAAGGCAAAGGTGACTAGAGGTTTTGTGGCAGTGAATCAAGGGAGAAAGGATTATGTTGGGCCACATCCTAAGTGTGGGAAATGCCATTATCATCATCCTGCTGCGGCGCCGTGTCGAGTTTGTGCGAATTGTAGGCGCCCAGGGCATATTGAAAGGGACTGTAGAGTGGCACCCAACTTGGTTGCACCAAACAATGCAATCAATCCAACTGGAAACATTAGAGTTTGCTACGAGTGTGGGAGCCCAGAGCATTATCGGAATGTGTGCCCCAGGCTGAATCGGGCACCGGGTCAACAATGGAATAACCAAAATCAAGTGATGGCGATCGCTGGTAATCAAGGGCAAGGTAATCAAGGAAATGCTGCCCGAGGGCGTGCGTTCGTAATTGGTGCAAACGACGCGCGCCAGGACCCGAACGTTGTTACGGGTACGTACCTTCTCAATAATCACTTTGCATCTGTATTATTTGATACCGGGGCAGACAATAGCTTCGTGTCTGCTGAATTTGTACCCTTACTTGGTTTGAACCCTAGTTGTTTAGAGACTAGCTTCTCAGTAGAAATGGCGAACGGTAAATTTGTGAGAGCTAGTGAAATAATTAGAGGGTGCACGATTACATTAGAAGATCATGCCTTTGACATAGATTTAATACCTTTTGAATTGGGAAGTTTCGATGTGGTAGTGGGAATGGATTGGTTGTCGAAGCGTGGAGCTGAAATTATTTGCCGAGAGAAGGTAGTACGGATCCCTATGCCTAATGGTGATGTGCTCAAGATTCAAGGAGAACGGGCAGGAGGGAGTCTAAAGATCATCTCATGTATGAAAGCTCGTCATTATCTGCTGAAGCAATGCTATGCGTTTCTGGCACATGTAGTGGAGAAGAAACCTGAGGAAGGGAAACTGGAAGACATTCCGGTAGTGCGAGACTTCTCGGAAGTATTCCCTGACGATTTGTCCGGTTTACCCCCTCCTCGACAAGTGGAATTCCGCATAGACTTGGTACCTGGGGCGACACCAGTAGCAAAGACGCCATATCGGTTAGCTCCGTCGAAAATGCAAGAGCTATCAAGTCAACTACAAGAGTTGCTAGATAAGGGTTTCATACGACCAAGTCACTCGCCATGGGGAGCACCGATACTATTTGTAAAGAAGAAGGATGGAACGTTTCGAATGTGCATAGACTATCGAGAGTTGAATAAGCTGACCGTGAAAAATCGATATCCACTTCCCAGGATCGATGATCTATTTGATCAATTGCAGGGAGCGTCATATTTCTCTAAGATCGATCTCCGATCAGGTTATCACCAGTTACGGGTCCATGAGGCGGACATACCAAAGACAGCATTCAGGACCCGATATGGGCATTACGAGTTCTTAGTCATGCCGTTTGGGCTGACCAACGCTCCAGCAGTATTCATGGATCTTATGAACCGGGTGTGTAAACCCTATCTGGACAAGTTTGTGATCGTGTTTATAGATGATATACTCATCTATTCTAGATCCAAAGAAGATCACGAACAACACCTTCGAGCGATACTCAAATTGTTGATGGAAGAGAAACTTTACGCCAAGTTCTCGAAGTGTGAATTTTGGTTGCGGGAAGTGAAGTTTTTGGGACACGTGGTTAATGAAAAGGGAATCCACGTTGATCCTGGAAAGATCGAAGCAGTTAAAAAGTGGGACGCTCCTAAGACACCCTCAGAGATACGACAATTTTTGGGATTGGCTGGTTACTATCGACGATTCATTGCAAACTTCTCTAAGATCGCACAGCCGTTGACAATGTTAACACAAAAGGATAAGAAGTTTGATTGGGGACGAAAGCAAGAGGAGGCATTTCAGACGTTGAAGGAAAGACTATGCAACGCACCGATATTAACCCTTCCTGATGGGTCGAATGATTTTGTGGTGTTTTGCGATGCATCACATCAAGGCCTAGGTTGTGTGCTTATGCAAAAGGACAAGGTGATTGCTTATGCCTCACGTCAACTTAAGGTTCACGAAAAGAACTATACGACACATGATCTGGAACTAGGCGCAGTGGTATTCGCCCTAAAGATATGGAGGCATTATCTATATGGGACTAAGTGTGTCGTCTACACTGACCATAAAAGTCTTCAACACATCTTTGATCAAAAGGAACTGAATATGCGCCAAAGGAGATGGGTGGAACTCTTAAGTGATTATGACTGTGAGATTCGATATCATCCAGGGAAGGCGAATGTAGTAGCGGATGCCTTGAGTAGGAAGGAGCGTGTTAAACCACTACGTGCGCGAGCATTAGGGATGACTATTCAATCGAACTTAAAAGAGCAAATACTGTTGGCGCAGAGTGAAGCGCTAAAGGAAGAAAATGTGGCATGTGAGGAGTTTCGAGGGTTAGACAAACAGATGAACTGTAAAGAAGATGGTGTACGGTATTTCGTGGATCGTATATGGGTACCTAAGTGGGGTGATATTCGAACCCTAGTTATGAATGAAGCACACAAGTCCAAGTATTCTGTTCATCCTGGTGCAGACAAGATGTATCAAGATCTTAAGGAGTTGTATTGGTGGTCAGGCATGAAAAAGGATATTGCAAAGTATGTGAGTGAATGCTTGACTTGTTCCAAAGTCAAAGCCGAACATCAGAAACCGTCAGGTCTGTTGCAACAACCAGAAATTCCCGAATGGAAGTGGGAAAATATAACGATGGATTTCATCACTAAGTTGCCTAGAACAAGTAGTGGGCATGATTCAATTTGGGTCATAGTGGATAGAATGACGAAATCTGCTCATTTCTTACCTATTCGCGAGGACTACAAAATGGAGAAGTTAGCAAGGTTATATGTGAATGAGATTGTGGCTAGACATGGCGTGCCTGTGTCTATTATATCTGATCGAGACAGTAGATTTACATCTCGGTTTTGGAAGACTCTTCAGAAGGCGATGGGTACTCGCTTAGACTTAAGTACCGCCTATCATCCACAAACCGACGGTCAAAGTGAACGAACGATACAAACCTTAGAGGACATGCTTAGGGCATGTGTGATTGATTTTGGTGGGAGTTGGGATACCCACTTACCATTGATCGAGTTCTCTTACAACAACAGTTACCACACGAGCATTGGATGTGCTCCGTTTGAGGCGTTGTATGGAAGAAAATGTAGATCTCCGGTGTGTTGGGCGGAAGTAGGTGAAAGCCAATTGACAGGCCCAGAGATTATCCAAGAAACGACTGACAAAATATTTCAAATCAAGGATAGGCTTAAGGCAGCTCGAGACCGACAGAAAAGCTATGCTGATAATCGTCGCAAACCCTTAGAGTTCAACATTGGTGATCATGTCTTATTGAAAGTTTCTCCGTGGAAGGGAATCGTGCGCTTTGGGAAGAAAGGGAAATTGGCTCCGAGATATGTTGGACCATTCGAGATTACTGAAAGAATTGGTCCCGTAGCGTATCGGTTAAAGTTACCTCAAGAACTAAGTGGGGTACACGATACGTTTCATGTATCGAACCTTAAGAAGTGCCTAGCCGACGGATCCCTTCATGTACCGATTGAGGAAATCAAGATTGACGAGAAACTACATTTTGTGGAAGAACCAATAGAAATCATGGACCGAGAGGTGAAACAACTGAAGCGCAGCAAGATTCCAATTGTTAAGGTGAGATGGAACTCCAAGCGAGGGCCTGAGTTTACGTGGGAACGGGAAGACCAGATGAAATCCAAGTATCCGCAATTGTTCGTGGATACAACCTCAGGACCTAACTCCAGCTGAATTTCGGGACGAAATTCTCTCAACTGGGGGATACTGTGACATCCGTCACCAACAGGTCCGTCAATTGATTCGAAATCTGTTATTTCTCTTTTCGCGCATTTATTATTTTTGCGTAATTAATTTGTTTTCGAACCGAAACGCATCGTATCTCCCTTTCGTGCCAACCTTGATATTTAATAACGCTAATAATAAAATTTATTCTATTATTATTATTACCGTAAATATTGTTAATATTATTATTAATAATAATATTATTATTATTATAATTAAGTCCAGGGTTTAAATTGTAATTTAACTAAACTTGAGGGATTAATTAATTTAAAGTTAAGGGTCCTAAGTGTAAATAGTATTATTATATATATATATTTTGTTTTGGTCAACCCTAGCCGAGCCTTCCTCTTGCCGTGAAACCGTCGATCCCCTCCGCCGCACGAACAACCAAAACGATCTCGTTTCACCACCGTTAGCCACCGCCGGTTGCCGCCGCTTCACCGTTTAATCGTTTCGTAGGTAACCGATCATTATGAATCTCGTTTTGTCTCGTTTCGTTTCGTTTCGGTTTGTCGTTAGGTTCGGTTGTTCGCTTGATTCGTGTGATCCCTTATGTGTACGTATATATGTGTGTGTACCGATAGTGTGTGTGTATGCCTACATATATATATGTTGTGTGTGTGCGATGAGTGTGTAGTGTGTGTGTACTGTGTGCGTATGTATATGTGCAGTGTGTGTGTGTGTGTGCTGCGATGTGGGTATGTGCATACATATGATATATGTATGTACAATGTGTGTGTATGTATATGTGCAGTGTGTGTGTGTATGCGATGTGTGTGTGTGTCCGTGTGTGCAGTGTGTGCGTGGTGTGTGTGTGTGTGTGCAGAGTGTGCGTGGTGTGTGTGTGTGTGTGTAGTGTGTGCGTGGTATGTGTGTGTGTGTGCAGTGTATGCGGCTGTGTATGTATGTATATACATGACTTGTGTTTGTCTTCGGTGGGTATGTATGTATATAGATATTATGTGCATGTAAATAATGTATGTATGTGTGCGTGGTATGTGTGGTGTGTGTTAATGTATATGTATGTATTATTTGAGTATGTGTGTGATGCATGACGTGTGTATATATCGTATGTGTGTGGTAACATACGAGTGTGTTCATGCGTATATGTGTGTGTATGTTGTTCAACTAAGTCAAACACAACAGCCTAAGCTGCTGTGTGTGTGAATGCGTGTGTAAGTGTGAGTATGGGTGTGAATTGTGTGTGTCATGGTGTGTGTGTTCTAGAGTGTGTGTTGCAGGTAGCTGTATTTGAGTTTGTGTGTGTTTTATTTTTTTTATATTGTTTTATATACTATTATTATTATTATTATTATTATTATTATTATTATTATTTTGCTAATATAGTATGTTGTGTGTATATTGTGTGAGTTGCACCTCGAATCCGAATCGACCCGAACCGAACCAAAACCGACCGAACAATCCTTTCTCTGTAGGCTCGTCTTAAGATTTTATTGTAATTAATTATAGGTGTTTGATCGTTCATTGCCCTCACCCGTTGAAGCGTTTACTCATTCTTTATCATCACATTCAAGGTGAGTTTCGCGGCCCCGTTTTAATACAATTATTTACAAACATCAAGGGGGAAAAGTATGCTCAACCATTTTTATGCTGTGAACTTATTCAATTCTTTTGGGACTGTTGTGTTTACTGTTTTGTAAGTATTTATCTAATACATGCATGAGTTGTCTTTGTGGTTCTGTATTCACAACTATTTAACTCCGGTGTTGGAGCCGACGGACAGGTATTGATAGTACTATTGGGCTGACACCCCCACCCTTGTTTGTTAGTATACTAGTTGGGACTGACAGTGGCCAGGAACGGGCCCTAGGGTGAATATGTTCCGACAAATTCTTTGTGTACGTCATAGGTTTAGTTGTGATGCTCATGTGATATTACTTGCTTATAACTGTATACACTCAGGTCCTACCAAACTATTACACAGCATCAAGTTTGTTTATTATTTAAACCTGCGAACTCACCAACATTATGTTGACCATTTTGAGCATATCTTTTCAGGTAACAATCATTGAGGATTGCTAGGGATGCTGCCTTAGCGATGACCTTAGGCTTACATCATTTAAACTTTGGATGTCTTCGACAGTTGCATTTGACATTTACTTGTTATTCACATTTGATTACTTGTTCCCGGGTTGTGGGACTTATACTTATATGTTTTGTATGACTATGTTTGTCGTGGAACTGACTAACCATGGCACAAGTCTCCGTTTGTGTCAGGTGACGTCATGACACGTTGACCTTCATCATTTAATGCATCTCTATTAATTTAACAATGTGTTATGACGATCCCGTCCGTTACATCATCGTGTTTCCGCTATAAGCGGGGGTGTGACAAAAATGGATGATCATGTTGTTTGTAGCATTTGTACATGATGTATTCTTTGTTGAAACTTTTGCTTGTAATGTTACAATTGAATCTTATGGTTAATATATTTGGATTTAATAAATAGCGTTATGTGGCTGTGAACAATCGTAACCCTCACATCTCGACGTTTCCGCCGTCAAGGTTGGGGTGTGACAAAGAATGTATGAGAAGAGACTTCAAAGATGTAATCAATATATACTTCAAAATAAATCTGCTACAAATTTCAATATAGATTAGATTAGTCTCATTTGTAAATTTTAGTATTCATATTATAAAGTTCTAAAATTATTCGTTCGTTTATTTTTATTTATTTATTTTGATTTCAAATATTATAACTTAAATATTTTAAGTTATATAAATCAAATATTTTAAGTTATATAGTTATATATATAAATTATTTATTTTGATTTCAAATAATATAAATCAAATATTTTAAGTTATATAGTTATATATATAAATGATATTAAACAAACTGTAAATTGTCATTTACAAAAGCTGTATACTATCGTTTCTTTCTTGAATAAAAGTCATTTGTCTTTGTTTGGTGTAAAATGTGGAACCAGTGGTGTATGAAACTACGCTCCCTTATTTTAATAAGCTACAAAGGGTTGCTTATCATGTAAGGTTTTAGGTTTTTTCTATTTTCTTTTCAATTATTGAGAAATAGAGTTATTTTTGGGATATTTTTGTGTTTGTAGGATAAACGTGAAGAAGACGAAGAAGTTGGAAGAAACGAGACGAAAATTAGAGCTCGGGAGGTGAAGAAATGAAAAAAAAAATTGGAAGACAACGGTAACTTAAAACAGACATAACTTGAGCTAACAAAAGAGTTAATATTGAATTAAAAGCTACTAGTCATTATTTTTAAATTATAAAACTATTATTCGAGGTAAGATATGATTAAAATTATGTATAATTAACTAACTTAAATAATTAAAGAATAACAATTTTTTTAATAAACTTTCATCTTAATAAAAAAACTAATTTTTAAACACTATCATAAAAAAGTACTTTGTATAAAAAATTCATTGTTCATAAAATTTTGTTTAAAAAGAATTACATATTTAATTAATGGAAACATATTTTTATTTATTAAGTATTTGCTTAATAATTTGAAAATGATATAGAATATCATTAGCAATTAATATTATTATTAAATGATTAACTTGTTATTATAATAAATAATTGTAATAAAATAACATGTGACAAAATAATTATAAAACGATAAGACGATGCTTTATTAGTATAGATTAGCTTATTATTATTTTAATTTTGGATGACATTTAGCAACTTCTTTTGCCGTCACTCCACCTCACTCACTAGTCACTCCAAACCCGACCCTAGTTCAGTAAACACACAATCAAACGCATCAAACCCTCGATACAAAACAACCATCATCATCTGATGAACAACAGTAGCGTTAACGACACCAACAATCGCCGGTATCCTCCGGGCATCGGTAACGGCCGCGGCGGCGGAGGCTGGTACGGCGGCGGTAATCTCCAAACAAACCCTAATTACCACCACCATCAACCTCATCATCATCAGCAGCAGTCACAGTACAATCAGAAGCAACAGTGGCTCAAACTGAACCCTAATGCCCCTGGTTCCTCTAGTACGAATGATTGTAACAATTATGAAGTCCAAAAAGCCGTACCGTCACAAGGAACTTTAGATTCAAGGTCAGAGTTTGAATTTTATGTCTATAGTCATTTTCTCGAGCCATTAGTTGCTTAATTGTTTGCATATATATGTGTTTTTGTTTTTGAAACCGTAATGCTTGTGAGTTTATTTTGACCTCGTGTAAACAGTTGCCTTCTATATGCGTATAGTTAGGTTTCTAGTGCTGTCATGTAATACATTAGAAAATATGATATATTAGGACCTTTTTGTGGATTTACTCCACTTTTAACTGGCATGGGTGGTGTGAAATAATTGATAGACATATCTGTGTTATGTGATATTGTGATAGCACAATGATGTAACTAGTAACTACAACCTTTTGTAGTTGCATAGTTTTTGTTTTATTCTGTAATTCGATTGAGTAAAATTTATGAAATTGTTACTTAAACAATGCTCAATAACCACCAAGAACCATGAGGATGTTAGTTCTTGTAGCTGATGCCACATTGGTCCTTTTGAGCAATATTATGACGGTTATTAGTTTTTGGCTGCAACAATTCTTGCTGCCTTTATCTGTATTGGTTATCCTTATAATCGGCATGGTTCAGTCCTTGAATTCTATCCAGTCTGGTTATTAGTCTCTCTCTGTGTGTGTGTGTGTGTGATACCAACTTTGGATAAAGTTAACTGCCTTATACTAAAAGTATGGCTACGAAGTACTACAACCTGCAATTATTGTGTTATCACAAAGATATGCAAGCAAGCAACCCACACTCCCACATAAAAAGAAGCCCACGGCCTGGTGTGGGTTCAAATCCTTGCAAGTGTAGTGTTATGTGGTATTTAGTACTAAAAGAAGTTGCTTTAAAAAATTATATATATATATATATATATATATATATATATATATATATATATATATATATATATATATATATATATATATATATATATATAGGGGAGGGATCAAATGAGAACTCCCTTTTTTTGTGAGAACTCTAAGAACCAATGTGAACCACTAGTTTTCAATGGCAAAATTGTAATTAACAACAACATAATCAAAAAAATCATAAAATAAAAAATAATAAAAAAATAAAAAAAGTAAAAACACAGAAGTGTTTCTCTCGTTTCCCTCTACCATTAAAAAAATAAAAAAATTATAAAAAATAAAAAAAATCTCGTTTTTTTTACGAACGTCATTTTACACATATGTAATTCTTGGAAGTACACATGTGTAAAACATAATTTACACATATGTAATGACTAATTTACACATGTGTAAATAACGGGTGGACGAATTTTTTTAAAAATATATATCAATATGGTAGGCGTTAGAAAGATAAAAAAATAATGAAATTAATGGTGAAATTTTTATGAAAAAATAATGTCATGAAAAAAGTTATGAACGTTTTAAAAAAAAGGTGGAAGTGGCATGTGACTTGCATGTGACTAAAATGTGTGGTTGATGTTGGTTCCTAGAGTTCTCACTAAAAAGGGTGGTTCTCAAGATAACCCTACCCTATATATATATATATATATATATATATATATATATATATATATATATATATATATACATACATATATATATATATATATATATATATGTATATATATATATATATATAATATATAATATATATATACATACATATATACATACATACATACATACATACATACATACATACATACATACATACATACATACATACATAGATATATATATATATATACATACATACATACATACATACATACATACATACATACATAGATATATATATATATATATATATATATATATATATATATATATATATATATATATATATATATATATACATACATACATACATACATACTACATATATATATATATATATATATATATATATATATATACATACATACATACATACATACATAGATATATATATATATGTATATATACATACATACATACATACATACATACATACATAGATATATATATATATATGTATATATATATATATATATGTATATATATATATATATGTATATATATATGTATGTATATTATATGTATGTATATATATATATATGTATGTATATCTCTATATATGTCTGTATATCTCTATGTCTGTATGTATCTATCTATGTCTGTATGTCTATATGTATCTCTATGTCTCTGTCTATGTCTATGTCTCTATCTCTGTCTCTGTCTCTGTATATCTGTCTCTGTCTTATATATATATGTATATATATAGGGGAAGGTTCCCTTGGAAACCATGTTATAAATGAAAACCATGAAAACCAAGGTTTACATATAACATGTTACAAAGTATACAACTAATAGTTACGTATATGTAGGGATTATGTATTTGTACATACGTGTTAACAAGTGTACAACTAAAAGTTACGTACATATAACTCATACAAGTTACGTATACGTAAGTCGTTTTTTCATCATTTTCATTTTTTGGAGTTTAAACTAAATAATATATAATGAACTCAAAAAATCAAGTTGAATTTTACTCAAATATACTTTAAACAATAATAAAGTCGAATCAATTATAAATTATGTGATTGGGAAGTGGTGGTTTTCACGGTTTTCATTTATAAACACGGTTTTCATTTGATCTCTCCCCTATATATATATATATATATATATGTATATGTATGTGTGTATATATATATATGTAATATATATCTATATACGTATATATATATATACGTATATATATATATATACGTATATACGTATATATAATACGTATATACGTATATATATATACGTATATACGTATATATATATACGTATATACGTATATATATACGTATATACGTATATATATATACGTATATACGTATATATATATACGTATATACGTATATATATATACGTATATACGTATATATACGTATATACATATATATGTATATATATATATATAATGTACATATACATATATATACATATACATATACATATATATACATATACATATACATATATATATACATATTATACATATACATATACATATATATACATATACATATACATATACATATAATATACATATATATATATAATATACATATTATATATGTATATATATATATATATACCTACATATATATATATATGTATATATAATATACATCTATTATATATATATACATATGTATATATATATGTATATATATATGTATACATATATAATATATATGTATATATATATGTATATATATATATACATATATCTATATCTATGTATATATATATGTCTATATATATATGTATATATGTATATATATTTATATATATACATATGTATCTATATTATATATATATATACCTATATATATACATGTGTATATCTATATATGTGTATATATATATATGTATATGTATATATATATGTATAATGTGTTCTATACATGTGTATCATCTGTATTATATCTCTGTCTATATATATGTGTATATATTCTATGTCTATGTATTCTATATGTATATATCTCTACAGTATATATGTCTATATATATGTATATATATATGTCATATAGCTATATAACCTATATCTATACATGTCTATATCCATATATCTCTATCTACCACATAGATACAAGATATAGATATATATCTTCTATATCTAATATATATATACATATATATATACATATACTATATAATACACTATATATATCCATATATATACATTATATATATATCATATATATGTACTATATATACATATATCATATGTACATATATACAATATATATGTAATATATCTATATACTATCTCTATATCTTATATACATATATATCTATATTATACATACATATATATATATATACACATATCTATATATATATATACATATATCTATCTATATATGATATACATACCTATATATATATATATACATCTATATAATACACATATATATTATACACATATATATATATACACATACATATATATATATATATATAATATATATATACATACATATATATATACACATATATATATATATATATATATATATATATATATATATTATATAATATATAATATCTATATATATCCTTCTATATATATATATTATGTGTATATATATTAATATATGTGTCTCTATCTGTCTGTGTATATATCTTCTGTGTCTCTATATCTCTGTGTCTCTCTCTATCTGTGTCTATCGCTCTCTGTGTCTCTCGCTCTCTCTCTGTCCTCTCGCTCTCTCTCTGTCTCTCTCGCTCTCTCTCTCTGTCTCTCTCGCTCTCTCTCTCTGTCCTCTCTCTCTCCCTCTGTCTCTATCTCTCTCTCTCCTATCTCTCTGTCTGTTCTCTATCTCTCTCTCTCTCTCTCTCTCTCTCTCTCTATATCTCTCTCTCTATATAACCCCTTGTACTGAATGTTTTTTTTGCGGCGGACATGCAGTTTCCCTAGACTGTGCAGTGAACAAAACCCCATCTTCTCCCCCTTGTGATTCTTTTAGTTGAGATTCTTTTAGTTGAGATTTTGAGCTTAAGTAAGATGTATATCTGTTTTATTGGAGAGAGAGAATACGTCATGTGAATGCAAAACCCTATCTGGCATAAATCTT
The DNA here is from genome assembly GCA_025215565.1 of Flaveria ramosissima. NCBI lineage: Eukaryota > Viridiplantae > Streptophyta > Magnoliopsida > Asterales > Asteraceae > Flaveria > Flaveria ramosissima. The sequence goes on along the minus strand of CM046031.1, from coordinate 57,151,774 downwards.
TTTTCATGCGTAAAACTAAAGATGCATTCCTCCTCCTCCCTTTTATGGATGCTGTTGTCATGATGTCATCAGTGGCCAACCCAGTACTACTTCCTTACATTTTATTTGTCTAAAGTGATAAATAGGTTGTGTTTGTATCTATGGTATAACATGTTCTGAGTCTGCTATCAAAGTATCCTTGATTTCTATTTTTGTTCTTTGACCAAGATAAATTTTTCTGAATTAAATATCCCTAAAAGTACTATCAAGTATATGATGTTCATATTCTCACTAAGCGAGTAAAGTCTTTATTAAGTTTTTACTCTCTGTTTATTTGTTTCAGATATTACTTTGACTGATACCTTCCCTTTAATATTTGCACATATGGCTATGTGATGTAATTAATTACTACTTGTAAGCTGGCTGTGAACTTATTTATTTTCCATTCTGTGGGTTTAGTTCTCAAGATTGGAAGGCACAATTAAACATACCTGCAGCAGATAACCGTTACAAGACCGAGGTACTCATGCAACAGTTCACATCATGTGACATGCTGCTTAATAATGATAAATCTTTTTAGTGACTTGTTTTCTTACCGTTATTACTAATCCGTTTCCTTTAGGCTTATGTGCATAGTTAATAGCATATCTGTCATTTATGACTATCATCACACTACCGTCTTCTGTAGCAAGTGCTACATCAACTAGAAGAAGTAATGCATCCTCACAAACCTACACAATAACACAATATGTTATCGAGGTTCCATGCATGCTTCAACTTCTTATAGAAAGTCAAAAGTGTAAACGTATTTCATCTTTATTCAGGATTAGTGGCGGTTGATTGTTATATTGAATTGTATCTTTCTAGTTTTATGAATAGTATTATCTGAAGATGGATCTGGGTTCTCCTTGTTTTAAGTTATACCTGACCGCTTTAATATGGTCCCACAAATGATATCTTTAGGCCTTAGAATAACGTAGAGGAATATAAGTTCTCTATCTCTGCTGGAACTATGGGCGTTCTTTTTTGCTGCTAAGGCTCATTATGTGCTCTCAGATTGATTCAGTGATAAAGGGAATATTGTCAACCTAAAACAACCCCATTACAATTTTAGTGATGACAGTGGGCAAATATTTGCTTGTAACTTAAAATTTTGAAAATAAAACTTCCCATGACTGGATAGTCCAAATGGAAGTTGATTAGCTTTATGAGATGCAGACATGCAGTATTTACTATCTGTTGACAATGTTTGACAGCTCTAGTCTGTTACTTATGAATTAATGATGGTAGATGATCCTGATGGTAGATGATTCTGAGAGCAAACCATAAAGATTTACTAATGATAATGATGAAAAATTCTGTGCTTGTAACAACTAAGTTTTTATATCTTCATGAATGTTGCTGTACAGGATGTCACAGCTACAAAAGGTAATGAATTTGAGGATTACTTTTTGAAAAGAGAGCTACTTATGGGAATCTATGAAAAGGGTTTTGAAAGGCCTTCCCCGATACAAGAAGAGAGCATCCCTATTGCTTTAACTGGTAGTGACATTCTCGCTAGAGCAAAAAATGGAACTGGGAAAACAGCATCATTTTGCATACCAGCTCTTGAAAAAATTGATACAGATAACAATGTCATCCAAGGTTACTATGTACATGTATCTGATAAATGCAAATAATAATATTTTTATTTAATCAGTAAATAACATATGAATCCTATTGCTAACATATGGTGTCATTAATATATACAGTTGTGATTCTGGTTCCAACCAGAGAGTTAGCTCTTCAGACATCACAAGTTTGCAAGGAGCTGGGGAAGCATTTACAAATTCAAGTAATGGTCACCACGGGAGGAACAAGTTTAAAGGATGATATTATGCGCTTATATCAGCCTGTTCATTTACTCGTTGGCACTCCTGGAAGAATTCTTGATCTAACCAAAAAAGGAATTTGCAAACTTAATGATTGTACAATGCTGGTTATGGATGAGGTATCAATAATAACAGTTTCACCTTTTTTTCCTGTCTTTTCATCAATAACTCAATAATTATTGTTTGATTCTGAGTTTTAATTTCTCCAGGCTGATAAATTGTTGTCCCCCGAGTTTCAACCTTCTGTTGAGCAACTAATCAGTTTCCTTCCTGAGAACCGACAAATTTTGATGTTTTCAGCCACATTCCCTGTTACTGTCAAAGATTTCAAAGACAGATACCTGAAAAAACCATATGTTGTTAATTTAATGGATGAACTTACTCTTAAAGGTATCACACAATATTATGCTTTTGTAGAAGAAAGACAAAAGGTTCACTGCCTCAACACTCTTTTCTCAAAGGTTTGGTCACAACTTACTAGTAGGACATATTTTTTTTTTCCAATATACTGTCTACAAGTTTTATTAATATGATTGCTTATGTACAGTTGCAAATCAACCAATCCATTATTTTCTGCAATTCTGTGAACCGTGTAGAGCTATTAGCCAAGAAGATTACAGAGCTAGGATATTCCTGCTTCTATATTCATGCTAAAATGTTGCAAGATCACCGTAATAGAGTGTTCCATGACTTCCGTAATGGTGCATGCAGAAATCTTGTTTGTACCGTATGCTCATCCTTTACTTTGGAACATATTAAATGGTATTGAAAACATATTTTCCCGAAAATAGGAATAGCTAGTGAATTACCTGATGAAGGAATTATTAATGGTCACTCTTGTTTTGTTTTTGCCATAACAGATCTATTCACAAGAGGTATAGATATTCAAGCAGTCAATGTTGTTATCAATTTTGATTTCCCTAGGAATGCCGAGACATATTTGCACAGGGTAAGATTTTTTTTTGGGGAAGAATGCACATACTGAAAATAATTTCTGCAGTGACTTATTTTTATTTCGATTGTAGGTGGGTCGTTCTGGAAGGTTTGGACATCTGGGTTTAGCTGTGAATTTGATAACTTATGAAGATCGCTTTAACTTGTATGCAGCCTCATATTTCTAAGTGACATGCAATGACATACTTTCCACTTTAGCAAAGTTAATGTCTTTGTGCTATCCTACAGGTATAGGATTGAGCAGGAGCTTGGAACGGAAATAAAACAAATTCCTCCCCATATCGATCAAGCTATTTATTGTCGATGATCCATGGCATACGCTTTACAACGGTCAGTTACGGTAAGGGTTTCTTGGAGTGTGTAGTTGTTTGACTAAAAGGGCCTAGAATAATGCATGTCACAATTTAGTAGAGGTGTCAACAGGAGTATGTTGGGTACATAGTTGGTTTGGCATTAAAATCTTACATATGTGGTTTGGTGTTAAATTCTAGGCTAAACTGGTAATCTCAGTTTGAATGAAAATTTTCTGAATCAATGCAGCCAAACTATCCATACTAATCCAGTCAAACAAACTAAAACTGGTTTGGTTTGACGGTTAAGCCGATTTTATTTTTATATCTTTATTTGGCATAGAAAACAGTAAGTAGTTATGCTTAAAAATAGAATAAATACTCGTTTAAACATATTATCAAGCCTAACCTTAAACAAATCTGCTAAGACTAAATTTGTAGCATGATAAATGAAGTCTTAAGACTAAATGTCACAAGAAGAAAATAGGAATTGCCAATGCATGGGCTTCGAACCTTGTCCACTTTTAAAAACTCAATTTGTTCAACTAATTCAACATCACACAACAAATATTTTGTTCATCTACCTAGCTAAGGGTTCTTAATAGAACCACAAATATGTGAGAACCAATAAAAATACTCATTTATTTGTGTATTTATCTAAGATTCTAACATTACTAGTAAAATATATAATTATCATGTGAATGTACTTGAATTGGTATATGCATTTTTGCGTAAAAATATATGTATTCGTATATTATAAACATCTACACATGTGTATGATACTTATTTGGAGGAAGAGAGAGGAGAAAAGCAGAGAAACTAATTAATTAGAGAAAATATTTAATCTTTCACACTTTTCGGTAAATTATGGAAGTTAAAGGTCAAAGACAAAGTCGTGGGAAGATCTCAATAAAAGGAAGATGGCTGGAAGTTTTTGATTTTATCTGATAATGTTAGGTAGATTAGATAATTGTTAAGAGTTTATTTGTTATTTAATTAAGAGTTTGAGTTGGGTTAGAGGTAGCATTTGTTTAGTATACAATATGGGTCTTGTGTTTAGTGTTATTTATAGCTTTTCATATTAATCTAAGTATCTAACGTGACTTTATGTCTCATAAAATTGTTCCAGTTCATCGTATTATTTTTGGTGTTTTGAAATGCTCGATCCAATTAAGTCTAACAATTGGTATCAGAACCTAAATTCGAGACTTGTGGAAGACAAAATGCAGACCTTCAAATTTCAAACCGCAAACCAAAATTGTATATGTAGGTTTGAAAATCCCTGAATTGACCAACCAACTAATAATAGAAGACTGAGCCAGAGAAATGTGTGTGCTTTTTTTTTTTGTTTCGGCTGGCTATTTAGTTTCATCCTAACCATGCGTACATATTTAGTGCAAGTTAATCATATTTGTCCATTTTTATTGTCTTAATTAAATACGTGTTAGTATGATTATAGAGCCCATGTTATATATTGATACTCTCTTAAGTCTTTGTTTTGAAAATCGTGAGGCGCTTTGAGGCAATAAGGACCACAGAGTTGAAGCGAGAGGCGGAGGTGCACGCATAACCTATGCGAGGCACACTTGTTTATAGTTCAACTTATATCCTAGCCGATTTCATCGTATAACACTAGAACTAACACAAAAGAATGATAACAAAACAAATACAAACACTTTGATAGTTTAAAAAACATGACCTACCTTTCTTACCTCTGACAAATAACCTACATTTCTTATCCGCGACCATCCAAATTCAGTGCAAATCAATGGTTTGAAAGAGAACAGGCTCAAACCGCTAAAATGAACTGTTTTTTGGATGGTTTAGCTGGTCCAACCGACCTAGTCAGTCCAGCCGGTTCGTTTGCACTTTTACGAAACTGTTGTTAGCTGTTCACCTCACTCCACCTTAAAATTTTTGTCAAAATTGGCCAAACTGGATCACGAACACTCTAACACTAACCTTTTGGTAATATCACCCCAATTCTGTTAGTTTGTACTTTGTAAACATCAATGCATGATACCCTTAAATGCGTTACTTCAATAAAATATTTAGCCACCAAATATAATACAATTTTCTACTATGATACTTGGTCAAAGATAATAGTACTTTCATACAAATCAAGATTTGGGGTGTTACACTTGGGGGCAACAGCTGTGAGTAGCTGAGCTGTAAGGGCTGACAGCTGCGGGTTAATGATTGAACCTTGTCTCTACGCCCATTAGGTGCATGTTTGGGTGAAAATCAAAACGAAATGAAACCTAAACATAAGAGGTGACTTCCAACCCGTTTGACAGATTCCCATTTAGCTTAATAACCCATGTTTAGGTAAATTAGAGCATAAAACGACCTATCCTTTAGTTCACGGGTAATATTTGCCACCTCTGCTGTAGTTTTGCTAACCAGAAGAACCTTGTCTACTAGTTTAACCAAAAGAATTTATAAAGAAAAAAATAAGAACCAACATCAATATCAGGGATACTAGCTTTTGAACAAAAGAGGGAATAGTAATGAGTTACTGCTGTTTTTATTAATGTTGTGCTTGACGTCTCTGTTCTAAACATACTTTATATTTTCCTAGTGTTTTGTGGTAGATTTTACAAATTACCCTTTCCGCGTTCTCTGCAGATTTGAAACATTTCCAAATCTTAATTCAACGTGAAGAAACACAGGAATTGATTGGGCTAAAGAAATAGAAGATTAGAAGGATAACAGTGATTGAAGACAACTGCCAGAGTGCCAGACAAATGTTAGCTCAATTTATATTACCTCTTTCCTTTTAGTTTAGAATCTGTTATATGCTAGCGGTGTATGTAGCTGATTGTGGTGAATATCAGGTAGTTTTTCTGCATATCCTAAAATGAAAAATATAAAAAAAAAAAAAAAAAAACTAGAAAACAGAAAAATCTCATCCTGAGATTAGTTTTACATTTATTGTTGGATATCAAATTGAAGCTTTCTTTTCTCCTTTTTGTATTGATCTATCATTTTTGCATACTGCTGATTATCTCAGTGTTTGCTATTTAGTCATACATAGGTTTTGAAGTCATAATTTTGAACACAGCTGAAATAATTTAGGTAAACCCTAAGTTTTGACAAAAGCTTATAGATCAACGAACTATAGCAACACCACCATTACCACCGGAGAAAGCAAACCCTGCATGTGGGTGTAATGGTGTGCGCCTGTGCGTACACGACAACATGATTCATCATGTGAGTTTTTGATGTATGTGCCTTATGTACCACATCATCTCAAGATTCCTCTTGCAAACATATACGAACATGTTATAATATGTCCCCTAGACACCTATTATGTGTACGAGGAGCTTTTGTTTACGTGTTCATGTTTGTTAATATTTGTCTGTTATATATTATGCTATATGATTCATATATGTTGCAAATTTACCTTCAACCACTGGACTTGAAATAGTTGTTACAAAGGACAGTCTCGGAAAAGATGAGGCAGACGACAAGTGTTTATCTTCTCCAAAATGTGTGCAAAATCAGAGCTGATCGAGGTACATATCCTCTTTTCAGTTGTAAAAGATTAACATACATTTTACACCCTATGTTATATACTTGTGCAATTCCTGCACAAAGACATGTGATTTACTATCTAGTCATATGCATGCTTTGAAGTCTGAATTTTGACCACATTATACTTGAAGTAGATTATATAAACCTCAAGTTTTTGACACAAGATTTTAAATCAGCGACGATTGATGTTAACTGGTATTTGCTTCCTTGTATTGATATTTCGGAATGATTTTTTTTGGCTGATCAGCAGTTGTAGGTTTTAAACAGCTCACTTTTCAAATTGCCCTTAGCTGCCTCCGTCTTGAGGACATCTTACCCCGTTTTCGCCCCAAGCGACAACATGTTTTTCTTGGGAGTCGTGATGAATGCCAGCCTTCTTGTTCTTCATTTTCAATCTCTGTTTTGCCTTCTCCATTTTAGGGTCTTACTTCTTGAATTACACAAATATACATACACATGGGTTCGCACGAATATTAAGGTGTAATTGTTGTTTTTGTGAAGGGAATACACTCATACCTCGCTCCTCTGTACCAACTATTTCAAGTCTGATCATCTGAAGGTGAACTTGCGACTTATACATATCGTAATATAAAGCGAAGAGAATACTATTTGACCAAGTAAAAACGAGCTAGCTCCTTGCACAATGATTAGTTCCATGCTGGACAACTATATAGATTTCTTACGTGAAATTATTAAATCTTACTTGTTAAATCTTATTGTGTTCAATTCATAATCAATTTTAATTAGATAACTATAAGGGTAACATAGTACTACAGGGGTAGAGGTGAACAAACCGGTTTTTTTCCCCGAACCGGTTTGGGTTTAAAACCAAACCGCTTTTTTTTTGTCACGGGGTTAAACCGGTTTGGCTCACTGTATACTTGAACCTGGCAAACTGATTTTGATCGGTTTGAAACCGGTTTTTTAAAATAACCCGGTTTTTTTTACCGGTTTTTAATTTTTAAACAGGTTTACAAACCGGTTTTGAGTGTGGGGCTACCAAACCGGTATACAAACCGGCGGTTCGGATCGGGTTGGGAACCGGTTTGAGGTTCAGAAGCCTCTTACGGTATATCGGTAAACCATAGGGCTAGTAAACTGAAAACCCATTGATGCATGCACTTAAAACTATCCGGCTCAAGCACCACTGAACGACTGATGGAAGAAGAAGATTTTGATTGGATCACTTTGATGATCCTTGGATGTTTAGAGATTATGATCTCTACAATAAACCGTCTTTCAATCCATGCGAAAGACAACCTGACAGAATATGTTATATGAAGTTCTTAAGTATTAATTTATTTAATATATTAACTTTAGTTTTTATTTTATGTTAATTGTTAGTTTTAGGGGCTGTTTGGCAGCATCTTAATCAGTCTTTTAATGATTCAGATGTCTGAATGGTTCAGACTGTTTGTTTTGCGAGCAAATGTGTGAATAGTTCAGACATTTGCCTCTGCATGGTTAAGTATTATACTAATGCTGAATGGTTAAGAGGTCTAATACTGAATGGTTAATACATCTTATCTGAATTGATTAGACATTTGCATTCGAATAGTTAAAGCGATATACTAGCTTTTAATGGTTCAGACCTCTCAATGATTTATCGCATGATGGTTCAGACCTATTATTGGTTTTGCATTTAATCATTCAAAAGTTGCCAAACAACCCCTTAGTTGGTGTAACTATATAACATTAGTTTATATAAGAATAACTTTAGTTTGTAAAATTATTTATTTTTATTTTCACTCACATAAATATGATTACTATTGATACTTTTTTTTAAATAATAGTTTAGAATTAACGGGAAAGTGAATGAGCAACTCCACTAGCAACAAGTAATTAGCAGCAAAAATGGAGAATGGGGAGAAAAATAAATGGCATTATGCGATTACATGAGTGTATTATGTGTAAATTTTTTTTATATCTCCGTGTATATTTATTAGTTCTATATTAGAGGACCTTCATATAATATAATACCGTTTAACATACACTATATATGAAACTAATACAATAAATTTAAGATGAATAAATTAAGCAAACACATTATAAACCAAAATGTCATTAGGGTGGTGGGTGCGGAAGTGTGAGTATGTAACACCCGGAAATTTCCTTTGAAGCCGACGAAAGAAGAAAAAGAAATAAAGTCCGAAGTCGAGGGACCAAACCCGCCAACGAGAGAAACTTCGATGCACGGGAGTATAAAAGGGGGAAAACACCCCCATTCTCCCCATTTTTCAGCCAAGAGAGGAGAGGAGAGGAGAAGGAGAAAAGAGGAGAAAAGTTGGTTCGGGTGGATTCGAGCGTGGAATTCAACGTGGAGCGAGTCAAATCGAAGCTCTACTCGACGGGATCGTTAAGGTGAGTTCTAGGACCCCTCTTTTACACGTTTTCAACTGATTTTGGGGCTGGAACACGTCCAAAAACCTATTTTCGAGTTTTTGGGTGAAGACCCGTTTTGATGCATGTATGTATGTGTATGATGCGTTAGAGGCTTAATTTCTTGCTTGGTTATGCTTGTATGAGGTCATGGTATGTTTCCCTAACCTTTAGAAGGGTTGATTTGAGCTTAAAAGAGGTTTGGAAGGGGTTGGAGGTTGAAAACCCGCGGCTGCAGTCGAGCTAACTGCACTCTGCACCAGCTAGGGCTAGGCGACCGACTGGAGGGCGACTGGAGGCCATTCGGCCGATTGAAGTGCGACTGAGGTCCATGCGCACGTTTGCCATGCGACTGAGGTCCATACGCATGATGGTCATGCGACTGAAGTTCATGTGCTTGGGAGTCATGCAATTGAGAGATTGTGCGACTGAGGTTCATTCGCACAAAGGTAATGCGACTGAAGTCCATGCGCCTGGAGGCCATGCGACTGAGGTTCATTCGCATGAAGAGTATGCGACTAAAGCCCATACGCCTGAAGTCATGCGACTGAAGGCCATACGCATGAAAGCTGTGCGACTGAGAGTCCATTCGCATAGATGTCCATTCGCCCATAGTCCATTCGCATAGGGTCCATTCGCATAGATGCCCACTCGCCTAAGTGTTCAGAGATGATAGCCGAGATGAAATTCCTCGACGATGTGATGGACATGGACGGTATAAGAGGACGCAGGATGATGAGATTATGATGAGGATGTTGATGGAGATGATAATGATATGTATGATGTTATGTGTTATGTTAGGCACGGCGGTGCGTATGATGCATAGTATGTATGATGTGTGTGATGTGATGTATGATTGATGCGTATGTATGATGATGCTGTATGTTTATGTTTATGTTATGTTTCTTATTTTGTATGATTATCTTTCTATGGCTTTGCGTTGAATGTTAATGAATGAAATAAAAAGTATTATGTAACGTAAAGTGGAAGATAAAGAAAAGAGGAACGTAATGAATGAATGCATGCATTAATGAATGAATGAAATCGTGTGAGGTATGTAAGTGAAGCGAAGTGAAGTGCACGGCTCTAATGCCTTAAGCTCAACCGTGAGAAGTTCAGCTACCCTATAGTGTGCACGCAAGGGTTCCAGTCTTCGTGACTGACCTTCGATGATGTACCCATGTTGATGGGGGTGATGTACCCATTTCGATGGGGGTGATGTACCCATGTTGATGGGGGTGATGTACCCATGTTGATGGGGGTGATGTACCCATGTTGATGGGGGTGATGTACATATGTTGATGGGGGTGTAGTACCCATAATGTTGGGGGTGTAATGGATAATGGTTACCCGGGTTACGCATAACTCCGGGGGTGTAGCATAAAGCCATGCATATGTATGAGGTGAGCAACCCTGTCGTTGCAAAAGACTCAAGTAACGTGCTATCGTGATGTTGCCTTGGGGTGAGCAACCTTGTTGTTGCAAAAGACTCGGATAGCTCGCTATCATTAAGATGGGCAATGAGGTGAGCAACCCTAGGGGGTGCAAAAGACTCGGATAGCATGTAATCATTGAGATTGCTAATGAGGTGAGCGACTTTGTGTTGCAACGGCCTCGGATGGAGTTCAATCCCTGTGATTGACTCATGTGAGATCTTTGTCGCGTATCCCGGTGTTATGTCAGTTTTCGGACATGAGTCGGGGACTTGTGAGCAGGTCCCGGCATATCATCAGCTTTCGAGCATGAGTCGGGGATATTGCATGAGGCAAAGATTCGAGTAATGAAGGGTAATGAGCAAGAGATGAATGAAATAATGAATGTATGAAATGAACGTTAATGAAATATCCTAATAATGTATGAAATGGGATCCTTGTCATTCCACCTCAGTAATCGTGGCTGTGTGCCATGAAGAGGGTAAAGTCTGACATGATCTAGAAAGAAGTGAAAGATAATGATGTATGATAAAGGATAAATGTAACGAACGTAACGACGAAGATAATAATGATATTATCTGTATGTACGTATGATGTGTGAACGCATGTATGTAACGAACGTTTTTATTAAAGAAAGTAAAGAACAGTTTTACGAAAGAATAGTAAGTTTTATTATAAAACTAGAACTCACTCAGCAACGCTGACTTTGATGTGTTTCCAGTTGGCAGGTATGTTGCTGAGGATGGCACGGGGCGGCTACTCAGCGTATTTTGGATGACATCTTTATGTTTAATGCTTTTGTAATAAATGTAACCTGATATCGTTAAAGGAACGATTGTACTAATGTGCAAAATTATTTTGATGGAATGAAGTTATGTTTTTAATGTTTCCGCTGCAACTATTTATGAAAGGAAAAATGTAAATATATGTTTTGAGTGCGATGAATGACCAACTGTAGGCGTCCCGGGAACGGGGCCTTATGTGACATCCGTCACCTTAAGGTCCGTCAATTGACGTGTTTGTCCGTCATCTATTCTATATTTGGTCATTCCTCATCATTATTTGACTCATTATGTGGATATCATGTGTGCATTCGTTAAAAATCGTGTGTAAACCTTAAAAAGACCTTTAAAACTTTCATTTTTGAAAACGTTAAATATATCATTTTATAAATATAATAAATGTTTTAATATAACCATTTCTTAAGTCATGACAACATTAAATGAACTTTTACAATTAATATAAAAACCTAACGAAGTCGTTTTTCAACCGAACAAAATTTGGGGAAAACTCGGGGGTTAAGTACAGGGTCTAGACTTGTAATTTTGTAAACTTGGGCTGGGTATAAATACCCCTTTTCCAGCCCTAATCTTCATTATCACCATCTTCTTCATCTTCATCTCCTCTTCACACACAAAAACACCATCTTAGCACCAAATCCGACCCGAGAGGTCTCGTTTTCTTCGTTTTGACACCGTCTACAGCTTAGACTACCCCTCCTTAGCAGGTAGTTGTCTTTGTTTGTCCATTTTTGAGCCTTTTCACGGCTGTCCAAACTGGGTTTCGGGTGTTCGGGTTCAACCCGAACATATAAGGTCGTATGGGTGCGTGTGAGGTCTCTTTGTTTGTGTTTTATGCTTGTGTATGTTTGTTGAGTGTTTCTGGAGGTCCTTGTGGTGTAAAACCCGTGTTTAGAGCAGCTCGGGGGCTGCTCATCCCGACCACAGTCGCGATTCTGCAGATCAGGCGACTGGGTCATCCATGCGATTGAGCCGTGCGACTGAGTGGGTCGTGCGACTGGATCATGCGTCTGAGTCAATCGCGCGACTGAGTTGTGCGACTAGGCATGTCGTGCGACTGAGTTGTGCGACTGAGTGTCTGTATGCGATTGAGTCATGCGTGCGAATGAGTGTATGCGATTGAGTCATGCGATTGAGTGATTGTGTGCGATTGAGTCAGGTGACCGACTGAATGTGTGCGAATGAATGTGATTCGCACGACTGGAGTCCAATCGCACGAATGAAGGTTCAGTCGTACGAAAGTAGCTAATTCGCACGATTGAAGGTTGATTCGTGCGCATGGAAGTTGAGTCGTGCGATTGGGTGTTGGGTGGTACGACTGAAGGCCAATCATACGATGAAGGCTCAATCGTACGAATGAAGCTGATTCGCACGATTGAGGGTTGATTCGCACGAATGGAGGTTGAGTCGTGCGTCTGACCTTGTTATGCGACTGAAATTGTTGTGTTTGATCCCTTGTGCGTGGCGTGAGTATGTCGTGTGGTGTCGAGGTAACACTAACACAATAATGCCGTTGTTTGGCCACAAATATTAAAGTCAACGCGAGAAAGGGCACAGAAACTATTTTGAGCAAATTAAACTAACGCTTTTACAACGACCAAATCGACTTATAACTATTGACACTTATTCAATGATTCTTCGATAACAACAATACTTTTACTTAAACATCATCGTTAGTGGCAACAATGTCTTGTACTTGGATCTACATAAGGTCTAGTACGTGTGTCAGTCTGTGTGTGTTGTGCGTGACCCATCCGATACGACCCGAACCGACCCATCATTATTGCACGCTTATACATATATCATATCATTAATGCTATACAATAACTGTCAATAGGTGTTTGACTGTTTATTTGCATTCAACATTTGGGATACATCGATCATACATACTTACCACCTAACAAGTGAGTTTCGTGGCCCCTTTTTACGCTTATACAATATTTCAATCATTTACAAATTGGGGGAAAAGTATGCTTACACAATTTTTATGCTGTACAACTTACATATATTTTACATACAAGGAATCAACGTGATACTGTGTTGCAAGTACTATTTGATACATGCTTGGGTCTGCTGTGTGGTTCTATCTTTGCAACTATTTAATTCCAGTGTGGGAACCGACGGTTAGGTATTGGTAGTACTACTGGGTTGACACCCCCACCCTCGTTCGATGGTATACTAGTTGGTACCATCAGTGGCCAGGAACGGGCCCTTGGGTGAATATATGCCGACAATTTCTTTGTGTACGTCGCTAGGTTTGGTTGCAAAGCTCATGTCATGTGATATTTACTTGTGTAATAACTGTATTCACGGTATTCCGACGCGCTATATATTACAGCATCACTTACATTTTATTACTTAAACCTGCGAGCTCACCAACAATTATGTTGACCGTTTTAAGCATATCTTTTCAGGTGATCATGCAAGTCCAGGAATCTAGGTGTGCTGCCTTAGTGGAGACCCTAGGATGCATTTTTGGGACTTAGCTCATTTTGATAAACAATCTCTTTTTGAACAATGTTAATCGCATGTAAACAATTATCATCTTTTGAAACTTGTTCCCGGGTTGTGGGAATAACATTTACATTTTCATCTTATGTGAATATGTGTTATCATCATCATGTTGCTTATGGCTATGTTGTCGTGAACATTGACTGAACACGCACAAGTCCCTTGTTGTCGGGTGTCGTCATGACACGCATGTCATCATTATTTATATTGCTCTCTATCGCTTACCATGTGTTATGACGATCCCGGTCTCGTTACATCCCCGTGTTTCCGCTTTTAGCGGGGGTGTGACAGATTGGTATCAGAGCCATTGGTTATAGAGAATAGGCAATACGCTTGACCTAGACTATAACCTAGGAACCTTCATGTAGATTTGCATGCTAGGACTCTGTATGCATATTATATCTCGTGTATGTGTTCCTCGCTGCTTGACTTGTTCATCTATTTGTTATGTGATCTTTCTACCCTATGAGAGAGCCCTTGTGCTCACTCTTTTATAGGGATGCTTCTATTGGATCTTCCGTTCCCTCTGCGCGCCGAGTTAGTTATCAGATCCGGGTATTAACCCGAAGAGATCATCACAGATCATACTATTGCGCTTGACCTTGGAACATTGAGATTAACTCTGAGGAGGTATATTTCTGAAACCTCGAAGGATGAGGAATAGACAACCTCCGTTAGACTAAACGTGATTGTATGCATGGACTTGATGGATTGTTATGGATATAATGTAAAGGAAAGTCGGATGTCATGTAACCGGATCGGGCATCATTCTCGGTACATCGTGGGTGTGGTGGGAACGCTGCGGGGAACCCTATATATAAACATCACCGGTATACCGAGAATATGCTTGAAATGGGCTGCATGGTGGTCTGGCTGACCGGAACATGATCATTGGAATTTGATAAGTGGAATACTTTTGTATCTTATGGTGACTAAAGCTGATATGTTACCTCTTTTATGATTAGAACATGCCGCCTCGAAGAGTCACCCGTAGCAGTAGTGGCGGGAGTGAAGCCCCAAGGGGCAGAGGCCGAGGCAGAGGCAGAGCACCAAGAGCAAACGATGCTCCTGCCAGTAACAGTCAAGGAACAGGGAACGCCGACATGGCAGCCCTGATCGCTCAGCAATTGGCCGCGCTTATTCCTACTATAGTGGCCCAAGTGAGCGACGCACTTCAACAACACCACCCTCACGGGGATGGTGGCAACGATGAGGGAGCCCAAGGTGGGATAGAAACTGAGACGGGAAACGGGAACCCGACTGGAAACGAGAGCAACCAGGAAACCGGAAATGGTGGTACTGCCGGTATCGAAACTGGAGTGGTTAATGCTCGTCGGGGATGTTCGTACAAGGAGTTCGTGGCTTGTAAGCCAAGGGAATTTGACGGGAAAGGTGGGGCGATAGCCCTAACCAGGTGGTTGGAAAAGATGGAGGCAGTGATCGACATCAGTGAGTGCCTCGACAGCCAGAGGATCAAGTACGCTACTTGTTCTCTACAGGGTAAAGCCCTAACCTGGTGGGAACACCCAGATTCAAGCACGAGGAAGAGAGTCTGCGATGCAAATGTCGTGGGACGAGTTCAAAGCTTTGATTACCGAGGAATACTGCCCTCTCAACGAGATGCAGAAACTGGAGCATGAGTTCTGGAATCATGCTATGGTGGGGGCAGGGCATGCAGCTTATACTGATCATTTTCATGAGCTGGCTAGACTGGTTCCGCATCTGGTTACGCCGGAATCAAAGAGGATCGAGAGGTACATTTGGGGACTCGCGCCTCAAATTAGAGCGATGGTTACAGCAGCCGCTCCTCCTACTATTCAGAGCGCAATTTTGAAAGCTGGCGCTTTGACTGATGAGATGGTTAGAACAGGGGTTTTGGGCCGAGGGGCCGAGAAGAGGAAGGATGTTGGGGAGTCGAGCCGGTCGAGTGCCGGAAGGTTTGAGAAGAGGTCTAAGCCGACCAGGAATTTTGTGGCCGTGTCTCAGGCCAGAAGAGAGTATGTGGGGCCGCACCCCAAATGTGAAGGTGCAATTATCATCATCCCCCAGGGACGCAGTGCCGGGTGTGCGCTAACTGTAAGCGCCCGGGTCATTTGGCAAGAGATTGCAGAACTGCGCCAAATCTTGTAGCACCCGTCAACGCGGTTAACCCCGCCGGGAATGCAAGGGCTTGCTTTGAATGTGGGAGCCCCGATCACTACAGGAATATGTGCCCCAGGCTGAATCGGGCACCGGGTCAACAGGGGAACAACCAGCAGCAGGTGTTGGCTATCGCTGGGAATCAAGGCCCGGCTACTCAGGGAAACGCAGCTCGGGGACGTGCATTCGTCATTGGAGCCAATGATGCTCGTCAGGACCCGAATGTTGTCACGGGTACGCACTTACTCAATCATCACTTCGCATCTATATTATTTGATACTGGAGCAGACAATAGTTTTATTCTTCCGAGTTTGTGCAATTGCTTGATTTGAGTCCTAGTAGGCTAGAAACTAGCTACTCTGTAGAAATGGCCAATGGTAGAGTTGCTCAGGCCGATGAGATTATTAGGAGGTGTTCGTTGACGCTGGAGGATCATACCTTTGAGATAGATTTGATACCCTTCGAGTTAGGGAGCTTCGATGTGATTGTGGGTATGGATTGGTTGTCGCAGAATGGAGCAGAGATTGTTTGTCGAGACAAAGTGGTACGTATCCCTATGCCAAACGGGGAAGTACTCAAGGTTCAGGGAGAACGACCGGGTAAGAGCTTAAAGCTTATTTCCTGCATGAAAGCACGCCAGAGTCTACGAAAGCAGTGCTACGCTTTTCTGGCTCATGTGGTTGAAAAGAAAGACGAGGAAAGGAAACTGGTGGATATTCCAGTGGTACGGGATTACCCAGAAGTATTTCCAGATGACTTGTCTGGTTTACCTCCTCCACGACAGGTGGAATTCCGTATTGAGTTGGTTCCTGGAGCTACACCGGTAGCGAAAACGCCATATCGACTAGCGCCATCCGAGATGCAAGAGTTGTCTAGTCAGTTACAGGAACTACTGGAGAAGGGTTTTATTCGACCGAGTCATTCACCGTGGGGAGCGCCGGTACTATTTGTCAAGAAGAAGGACGGATCGTTCCGCATGTGCATCGATTACCGTGAACTGAACAAGTTACGGTGAAGAACCGATATCCTCTCCCCAGGATCGACGATTTATTTGATCAGCTGCAAGGAGCTTCGTATTTTTCAAAGATCGATCTTCGTTCTGGTTATCATCAGCTAAGGGTTTTCGAGGACGACATACCGAAGACTGCGTTCAGGACTCGTTATGGGCATTATGAGTTCTTGGTCATGCCGTTCGGATTGACTAACGCACCAGCTGTGTTCATGGATCTAATGAATCGGGTGTGCAAACCTTACTTGGATAAGTTCGTGATCGTGTTCATAGACGATATACTTATCTATTCCCGATCAAAAGAGGATCATGTAGAACATCTTCGGGCTATTCTGGAGCTGCTACGCGAAGAGAAACTTTTCGCCAAGTTCTCAAAGTGTGAATTTTGGCTGCGAGAAGTGAAGTTTTTGGGTCATGTGGTTAATGAGAACGGGATTCACGTAGATCCCGGCAAGATCGAAGCGGTGAAGAAGTGGGATACGCCCCAGACACCATCAGAGATACGGCAATTCTTAGGATTGGCCGGTTATTATCGTCGCTTCATCGCGAATTTCTCAAAGATCGCGCAACCGTTAACCCTGCTTACTCAGAAAGACAAGAAGTTTGACTGGGGATATGCACAAGAGCAAGCGTTCCAAACGTTGAAAGAGAAGTTGTGCAACGCGCCTATACTGTCTCTCCCAGACGGAACAGATGATTTTGTGGTTTACTGCGATGCGTCACATCAAGGGTTGGGATGTGTATTGATGCAGAAGGATAAGGTGATTGCCTACGCTTCGCGACAACTTAAAGTGCACGAAAAGAACTACACCACTCATGATCTTGAGTTGGGCGCTGTAGTATTTGCACTCAAAATTTGGAGGCATTACTTGTATGGCACCAAATGCATCATCTTCACCGATCATAAAAGCCTTCAACATATTCTGGATCAGAAGGAACTCAACATGCGCCAACGACGTTGGGTAGAGCTTCTTAGCGACTACGATTGTGAAATCCGGTATCATCCGGGGAAAGCTAACGTGGTGGCTGATGCCTTAAGCCGTAAAGAACGTGTGAAACCACTACGTGCACGAGCGTTGGGATTGACCATTCAAACCAACTTGAAAGCTCAGATTCAGATTGCACAGAGTGAGGCATTGAAAGAAGAGAACCTTGCGGGAGAAGAATTCCGGGGGTTAGACAAACAGATGATTCGCAAGGATGACGGTATTCAGTACTTCATGGATCGCATATGGGTACCCAAATGGGGAGGTGTTCGTACCTTAGTCATGGATGAAGCCCACAAGACGCGATATTCTATTCATCCTGGTGCAGACAAGATGTATCATGATCTTAAGGATCTATACTGGTGGCCAGGCATGAAGAAAGACATTGCCTTATACGTCAGCCAATGCTTGACGTGTTCGAAAGTCAAAGCTGAACATCAGAAACCATCGGGATTATTACAGCAACCTGAAATTCCCGAGTGGAAATGGGAGAACATAGCTATGGATTTCATTACCAAACTCCCTAGAACAAGCAGCGGTCATGACTCGATATGGGTCATTATTGATCGAATGACGAAGTCAGCACATTTCTTGCCTATCCGAGAAGATTACAAGATGGATAAGTTGGCGAGATTGTACATCAAAGAGGTCGTGACACGGCACGGGGTGCCGGTGTCAATCATATCCGACCGTGATAGCAGATTCACTTCACGTTTTGGCAGACGCTACAGAAAGCGATGGGTACTCGGTTAGACATGAGTACAGCCTATCACCCTCAAACAGATGGCCAAAGTGAACGCACTATACAGACGCTAGAAGACATGTTGAGAGCGTGTGTAATCGATTTTGGAGGTAGCTGGGATGCTCATCTGCCGTTGATTGAGTTCTCCTACAACAACAGCTACCATACAAGCATTGGATGTGCTCCATTTGAAGCGTTGTATGGAAGGAAATGCAGATCTCCCGTTTGTTGGGCCGAAATTGGTGAAAGTCAACTGACAGGCCCAGAGATCATCCAAGAGACAACAGACAAGATTTTCCAAATCAAAGATCGACTCAAAGCCGCGCGAGATCGTCAAAAGAGCTATGCCGACAATCGTCGGAAGCCTCTAGAATTCAATGTTGGGGATCGTGTGTTACTCAAAGTTTCCCCTTGGAAAGGAGTCGTTCGATTCGGAAAGAAAGGGAAGTTAGCCCCAAGATACGTAAGACCATTTGAGATCACTGAAAGGATCGGTCCAGTGGCTTACCGGTTAAGGTTGCCACAAGAGCTTAGCGGTGTGCATGATACTTTTCACGTGTCAAACCTCAAGAAATGTTTGGCCGATGAATCCCTTCACGTGCCAATCGAGGAAATCAAGATTGATGACAAGCTTCATTTTGTTGAAGAACCCATTGAGATCATGGATCGAAAGGTCAAGCAACTGAAGCGCAGTAGAATACCTATCGTTCGCGTAAGGTGGAATTCAAAACGAGGGCCAGAGTTTACATGGGAACGTGAAGATCAGATGAAACTCAAATATCCACATCTTTTCGAGGATGACACTCTTGGACCTAACTCCAGCTGAATTTCGGGACGAAATTCTCTCAACTGGGGGATACTGTGACATCCGTCACCTTAAGGTCCGTCAATTGACGTGTTTGTCCGTCATCTATTCTATATTTGGTCATTCCTCATCATTATTTGACTCATTATGTGGATATCATGTGTGCATTCGTTAAAAATCGTGTGTAACCTTAAAAAGACCTTTAAAACTTTCATTTTTGAAAACGTTAAATATATCATTTTATAAATATAATAAATGTTTTAATATAACCATTTCTTAAGTCATGACAACATTAAATGAACTTTTACAATTAATATAAAAACCTAACGAAGTCGTTTTTCAACCGAACAAAATTTGGGGAAAACTCGGGGGTTAAGTGCAGGGACTAAACTTGTAATTTTGTAAACTTGGGCTGGGTATAAATACCCCTTTTCCAGCCCTAATCTTCATTATCACCATCTTCTTCATCTTCATCTCCTCTTCACACACAAAAACACCATCTTAGCACCAAATCCGACCCGAGAGGTCTCGTTTTCTTCGTTTGACACCGTCTACAGCTTAGACTACCCCTCCTTAGCAGGTAGTTGTCTTTGGTTGTCCATTTTTGAGCCTTTTCACGGCTGTCCAAACTAGGGTTTCGGGTGTTCGGGTTCAACCCGAACATACAAGGTCGTATGGGTGCGTGTGAGGTCTCTTTGCTTGTGTTTTATGCTTGTGTATGTTTGTTGAGTGTTTCTGGAGGTCCTTGTGGTGTAAAACCCGTGTTTAGAGCAGCTCGGGGGCTGCTCATCCCGACCACAGTCGCGATTCTGCAGATCAGGCGACTGGGTCATCCATGCGATTGAGCCGTGCGACTGAGTGGGTCGTGCGACTGGATCATGCGTCTGAGTCAATCGCGCGACTGAGTTGTGCGACTAGGCATGTCGTGCGACTGAGTTGTGCGACTGAGTGTCTGTATGCGATTGAGTCATGCGTGCGAATGAGTGTATGCGATTGAGTCATGCGATTGAGTGATTATGTGCGATTGAGTCAGGTGACCGACTGAATGTGTGCGAATGAATGTGATTCGCACGACTGGAGTCCAATCGCACGAATGAAGGTTCAGTCGTACGAAAGTAGCTAATTCGCACGATTGAAGGTTGATTCGTGCGCATGGAAGTTGAGTCGTGCGATTGGGTGTTGGTGTGGTACGACTGAAGGCCAATCATACGAATGAAGGCTCAATCGTACGAATGAAGCTGATTCGCACGATTGAGGGTTGATTCGCACGAATGGAGGTTGAGTCGTGCGTCTGACCTTGTTATGCGACTGAAATTGTTGTGTTTGATCCCTTGTGCGTGGCGTGAGTATGTCGTGTGGTGTCGAGGTAACACTAACACAATAATGCCGTTGTTTGGCCACAAATATTAAAGTCAACGCGAGAAAGGGCACAGAAACTATTTTGAGCAAATTAAACTAACGCTTTTACAACGACCAAATCGACTTATAACTATTGACACTTATTCAATGATTCTTCGATAACAACAATACTTTTACTTAAACATCATCGTTAGTGGCAACAATGTCTTGTACTTGGATCTACATAAGGTCTAGTACGTGTGTCAGTCTGTGTGTGTTGTGCGTGACCCATCCGATACGACCCGAACCGACCCATCATTATTGCGCGCTTATACATATATCATATCATTAATGCTATACAATAACTGTCAATAGGTGTTTGACTGTTTATTTGCATTCAACATTTGGGATACATCGATCATACATACTTACCACCTAACAAGTGAGTTTCGTGGCCCCTTTTTACGCTTATACAATATTTCAATCATTTACAAATTGGGGGAAAAGTATGCTTACACAATTTTTATGCTGTACAACTTACATATATTTTACATACAAGGAATCAACGTGATACTGTGTTGCAAGTACTATTTGATACATGCTTGGGTCTGCTGTGTGGTTCTATCTTTGCAACTATTTAATTCCAGTGTGGGAACCGACGATTAGGTATTGGTAGTACTACTGGGTTGACACCCCCACCCTCGTTCGATGGTATACTAGTTGGTACCATCAGTGGCCAGGAACGGGCCCTTGGGTGAATATATGCCGACAATTTCTTTGTGTACGTCGCTAGGTTTGGTTGCAAAGCTCATGTCATGTGATATTTACTTGTGTAATAACTGTATTCACGGTATTCCGACGCGCTATATATTACAGCATCGCTTACATTTTATTACTTAAACCTGCGAGCTCACCAACAATTATGTTGACTGTTTTAAGCATATCTTTTCAGGTGATCATGCAAGTCCAGGAATCTAGGTGTGCTGCCTTAGTGGAGACCCTAGGATGCATTTTTGGGACTTAGCTCATTTTGATAAACAATCTCTTTTGAACAATGTTATCGCATGTAAACAATTATCATCTTTTGAAACTTGCTCCCGGGTTGTGGGAAATAACATTTACATTTTCATCTTATGTGAATATGTGTTATCATTATCATGTTGCTTATGGCTATGTTGTCGTGAACATTGACTAAACACGGCACAAGTCCCCTTGTTGTCGGGTGTCGTCATACACGCATGTCATCATTATTTATATTGCTCTCTATCGCTTACCATGTGTTATGACGATCCCGGTCTCGTTACATCCCCGTGTTTCCGCTTTTAGCGGGGGTGTGACACCTTTCAAGTTGGTATCAGAGCCAAAGTTTAAGTGAATTGGGTAAATATTTTCAAATAAAAACCTAATCTTAAACTGAGAATGGGACGGAAAGGGAATGGGATGCCAATCTGAGTAGCTGCGTGCCATCAGGTATTTTCTTAAAGTTAACCGGTTTTATGTGCGCATGGTATGTGGTTATGTGTTGTATGTAGATTTAAATACTGATGTAGTCAGGATAGGTAATGCTTGGGGTATGAAGAGTAAAGTAAGTGGCTAATCACAACTGGCCATTGTAATTAGGGACTTACTATACTTGACATAAACTAAGTTGTTCCTTGAATGACCGTGTTAGTGTTTGAATCTTTCAGTGTGTTTAGAGAATGGCTGGTGGAAGATCTTCGAAAGCTTCTCGTGGTGGAGGTGGTGGTGGACGTGGTGCTGAACCACGGGTCACAAGAGGAAGGTCAAGGGCCGAAAGGGTAGTTCATGAAGAACCTGTGACCCCTCATCCTGAGGGCGGTGATGAGAATGCTAATCAGAGGGCCTCGATGAGAGAGGCGGTCGTGGAGGAAGTGCATCAGGTCTTGCAGACGATCCTACCGTCTGTGGTGACCGAAGTGATAAGGACTGTTAGAGATGAGGAGAGGAAAGAAAGGGGTAGACCTTCGGGCGAAAGGAGACGACCCGAGACTGAAATGGTTCTCTCTGATGACGAAGAGGAAGAAGAAGAGGAAGAGCCTACGCCGGAGGTGGCACGAGGCTGTAACTATGGGGAGTTTCAACGATGCAAGCCCCCTACTTTTGATGGTAATGGCACTGCTGCTGCTCCTCACCGGTGGGTGAGGGAGATGGAAGCTGTTCTAAATATCAGCGAGTGCCGAGAGGATCAGAAAGTCAAGTTTTCTACCCACTCTTTTGTGGACTCAGCTTTGTGCTGGTGGGACAACATAGTCCAAGTTGAGGGTAGTCGGGCTATCGGGAGGATGAGATGGTCAGAATTGAAAGGTTGGTGATTGAAGAATTCTGTCCTCACCGTGAGATGGATAAAGTTGAAAGAGAGTTCCTGCAGCTGGAGGCGGGAACAATGACTCATCATCAATACACCAACAAGTTCAACGAAATGGCACGACTGGTGATGGATCAGGTGACACCCCTCTCACGAAAGATCAAGAGGTATATCCATGGCCTGCCAGCGGACGTTCGTAGGCACATGATTGCTGCCCGACCAAGCACGTTTAGATCGGCGGTTGATTTAGCGGGAAGATTATACGATGAAAAATTGATGGTGGTGACAGAAGGTAGCAAGAAAGGAGCTGGTGATCGGGATTGGAATGGGAAGCGATTGGGACACGGCGGAGCCGCTCCAAGTAACAAAGGTGCACGGGTGGATGACCAACGTGTGGTCATAAATGATGTGGGTTCGGAAAGGTGTAACAAGTGTGGACACAGGCACCCCGGAGAATGTAGATTGGGGACTGATGCCTGCTTTCGTTGTGGAAGGACCGGACATGTGGCGAAGCACTGAGGTATGGGGAAGTGTTATTCTTGTGGTGAGGAAGGTCATAAGAGCAGGGACTGTAAGAAGCAAAGGGCTGGAGGTTCGGGAGTGAAAAAGATCGGAGGAAGCTAGGACGGACTTCGATGTTGTGTCAGGTATGTTCCTAGTAAATAGATCCTTAGCTTGTGTTATTTAATGTTGGCGTTAGTAAAAGTTTTATTCCTGCTGCTTTCTGTGCTAAAATTGCCTGTTAGTGGTAAGAATATAAATACGCCATTTGATGTAGCCCTAAGAGTGGATTGTTTGGCGGACTACGGAGCGAACACTATGTGTTGCAAAAAGATGATACGGTTGATAGCGCCTGAGGGGATCATGGTGATGGCTTAAGGTGATCGAGTCACGACGGTTCCGAATGTGATTTCGATGACAGTGGCGGGAAGGTGCATGAAGCGCGATATGGTGGAGTACGAGATTAAATGCCTTACTTGTTTACAAGTGAAGGCCGAGCACCAAATGCCGTACAGAAAGTAATGAGGTGATCGAGGCCACGATCGATAAGCTCGAAAGGATTAAAGCATTGATGAAGCTAGTCAAAGATAGATAAGAAGTCGTGTGTGGATGAACGACGTAGACCGATTGAACTCCAGGTGGGAGACTGGAAAAGAGATGAGACAGAATTGCTCGCGACGGTTTAAGGAATAACAGGTTTCGGGGACGAAACCTATATAAGGGGGGTGGACTTGTAACACCCGGAAATTTCCTTTGAAGCCGACGAAAGAAGAAAAAGAAATAAAGTCCGAAGTCGAGGGACCAAACCCGCCAACGAGAGAAACTTCGATGCACGGGAGTATAAAAGGGGGAAAACACCCCCATTCTCCCCATTTTTCAGCCAAGAGAGGAGAGGAGAGGAGAAGGAGAAAAGAGGAGAAAAGTTGGTTCGGGTGGATTCGAGCGTGGAATTCAACGTGGAGCGAGTCAAATCGAAGCTCTACTCGACGGGATCGTTAAGGTGAGTTCTAAGACCCCTCTTTTACACGTTTTCAACTGATTTTGGGGCTGGAACACATCCAAAAACCTATTTTCGAGTTTTTGGGTGAAGACCCGTTTTGATGCATGTATGTATGTGTATGATGCGTTAGAGGCTTAATTTCTTGCTTGGTTATGCTTGTATGAGGTCATGGTATGTTTCCCTAACCTTTAGAAGGGTTGATTTGAGCTTAAAAGAGGTTTGGAAGGGGTTGGAGGTTGAAAACCCGCGGCTGCAGTCGAGCTAACTGCACTCTGCACCAGCTAGGGCTAGGCGACCGACTGGAGGGCGACTGGAGGCCATTCGGCCGATTGAAGTGCGACTGAGGTCCATGCGCACGTTTGCCATGCGACTGAGGTCCATACGCATGATGGTCATGCGACTGAAGTTCATGTGCTTGGGAGTCATGCGATTGAGAGGTTGTGCGACTGAGGTTCATTCGCACAAAGGTAATGCGACTGAAGTCCATGCGCCTGGAGGCCATGCGACTGAGGTTCATTCGCATGAAGAGTATGCGACTGAAGCCCATACGCCTGAAGTCATGCGACTGAAGGCCATACACATGAAAGCTGTGCGACTGAGAGTCCATTCGCATAGATGTCCATTCGCCCATAGTCCATTCGCATAGGGTCCATTCGCATAGATGCCCACTCGCCTAAGTGTTCAGAGATGATAGCCGAGATGAAATTCCTCGATGATGTGATGGGCATGGACGGTATAAGAGGACGCAGGATGATGAGATTATGATGAGGATGTTGATGGAGATGATAATGATATGTATGATGTTATGTGTTATGTTAGGCATGACGGTGCGTATGATGCATAATATGTATGATGTGCGTGATGTGATGTATGATTGATGTGTATGTATGATGATGTTGTATGTTTATGTTTATGTTATGTTCCTTATTTTGTATGATTATCTTTCTATGGCTTTGCGTTGAATGTTAATGAATGAAATGAAAGTATTATGTAACGTAAAGTGGAAGATAAAGAAAAGAGGAACGTAATGAATGAATGCATGCATTAATGAATGAATGAAATCGTGTGAGGTATGTAAGTGAAGCGAAGTGAAGTGCACGGCTCTAATGCCTTAAGCTCAACCGTGAGAGGTTCAGCTACCCTATAGTGTGCACGCAAGGGTTCCAGTCTTCGTGACTGACCTTCGATGATGTACCCATGTTGATGGGGGTGATGTACCCATTTCGATGGGGGTGATGTACCCATGTTGATGGGGGTGATGTACCCATGTTGATGGGGGTGATGTACCCATGTTGATGGGGGTGATGTACCCATGTTGATGGGGGTGATGTACCCATGTTGATGGGGGTGATGTACCCATGTTGATGGGGATGATCTACCCACTTTGGTGGGGTGTAGTACCCATAATGTTGGGGGTGTAATGGATAATGGTTACCCGGGTTACGCGTAACTCCGGGGGTGTAGCATAAAGCCATGCATATGTATGAGGTGAACAACCCTGTCGTTGCAAAAGACTCAAGTAACGTGCTTGGTTTTAAAAAGCGAGAAGTGCACCAAGGCGACAAGGTCTAAAACCGAAGCGCAAAGCGCGAAGCGCAAAAGCGGAGGGCTTTTCGTACGCGAGCAAGTAACTCATGTAACAAATAAACACCATCATATATAAAGTTAAAAGACTACCTTCATTAGCATAAAAGAGTCGAGCAAGTAACTAATAATGAAGTGAAATCGTGGAAAGTGAAAACAAAACAAATCAAAAAACATTGTTCAAGACTTCAAGTGTTTCCAAAAGATCAAGGAACTAAAACTAATAAAACTAGAAACCCTCTTCACTATCTTCATCATCAACGTCAACACCAAGTACCATATCATTCCCATCATCTTCACTCACTCCAATTTCCTCTTCCATCTCTTCGTCTTCATCGTCTTCATCAATTAACTCATGTAATTTAGGAGGTTGAACTTTAGGAGTAGCAGTGGTGGAATGTGTAACACCCTTTCCTTTAGATTGGTTCATTGTATTTGTTCTAGTATAATAAATTGGTTCAGATGCCCCAGAAGCTTTATCTACAACACGCCATGTTAAATCATCATCGTCATCAAACACAATCTCTGTATGATCTTCATGTTCACCATCATCATCCATAACACCCATGACCCACTCATTACTTTCATCTATTTCTTTTAAAAATATAGGATCAGTGGTGTCATTTCTTTGATGTCGACGCTTCAATGCACGATTAAACTTAACATACACCAAGTTATTTAATCTTTTCTGGGCTAATCGGTTTCTTCTCTTTGTATGAAGCTGTTAAATTCATTAATTTTAGTTAAATAATAAACTAAACGTAAGATTATTAGTACTTAGTAGGATCTTTTAATTGACAACTTACTTGTTGGAAGACACTCCAATTTCTCTCACAACCCGTTGCACTACACGTGAGACTAAGAATTCGAATGACAAACTTTTGTAACTCCGGAGCATCCCCTCCAAAGCTAGACCACCAATCCGCTATTAACAAATAAACAACAAAAAATAAATTCAAAAAGTATAATAGTTTGGTATTATCATTAATCTTAGAAATTAGAATTTATTTTTACCCGGAGATCTTTTCTTCCTTTGTCTTATGGCCATTGGATTCCCAAAAAGACCTACTGCATTTTTATATAAATCCAACTGCCCACTGATTATGTCTTGAGTATTTTCATCAGGAACTAATCTTCCAATGCAATCAATCAAACCCCCCGTAATATCTCCAGTGTTTGCTCTCTCTTCATTGTCATAATACATTTCAGGATTTAAAAAGAAACCCGCAGCATGCAAAGGCCTACGAAGCTGACATTCCCACCTTTTGTCAATAATTTCAATTGCTTTTGCATACTCTTCTTTTTTGTTCAAAAAACTAGTTGCAATAGCATCCTTAGCCCTTTTCATAGATTCATATATATATATCCCATGGCTGGCTTTTTATCTCCATCAACAATTCTAAGAACTTTTACAAGTGGTCCACTCAACTTGAGAGCATATACAATATTCCTCCAAAATCTTTCTTGAAGAAAAGTAATTGCTACTTTCTTCCCACCCGCTTGGTTTGCCCACTTGCTATCTTTCCAATCATCAGAGACAATCATCTTTCTCAAATTATTTTTTTGTTTTGGCATTTGTGCTAGAGTGATGAATGATGTTGCGAAAGGAGTCACCGCGGGTCTATGTAAATTTCTTTGATTTGTGAACCTTCTCATCATGTTCACAAGACCAACGTGGTTATATATATAGGCATTCGCAAACATTGCACTTTTCAAACATTCCTTGATCTTTGGAATCTTGCCTATGTCTTCTAACATGAGATCAATACAATGAGCAGCACATGGCATCCAATATAAGTGGCGTCTTGAAGCTTCCAAGTATCTACCTATATAGAACAACTAGAAAATTAACATCATACTAGCATAACACACTAAATTTTATCATATGCTTAATAAGTTACTTACCCGCCTTCTTGTAATTTGATGCATTATCTGTCACCACTTGCACCACATTCTCCTATCCTATTTCATCAACCATATCTTCAAGCATTTTAAGCAATGCATGAGCATCCTTTGTAATCTCTGATGCGTCTATTGACTTCACAAACACCGAGCCCTTTGGAGAATTGACCAAAAAGTTTATAATATCTTTCTGAACAGTGGAATCACGCCAACCATCAGATAAAATAGAACATCCTTTGATAGCCCATTCTTTTTGTGATCATCCATCTCCATCTTGGTATCATCCACTTCTTTTGTAAGTAATGGCACCCTCAATTCATGCATAGATGGTGCTTGGAATCCCGGACCAAATTGGGCGACCGCTTCCA
The DNA here is from genome assembly GCA_025215565.1 of Flaveria ramosissima. NCBI lineage: Eukaryota > Viridiplantae > Streptophyta > Magnoliopsida > Asterales > Asteraceae > Flaveria > Flaveria ramosissima. The sequence continues at coordinate 57,123,320 of CM046031.1, read as the reverse complement.
GCATAATCTTAAAGCTATCATAGGTGGTAGCATGGAAAGGAATGCCCGCGTCATAGAACCACCTATCTATCTCCCTACAAGCCTTGCCTCTCAATTCTTTTTTACAAACTTCATTGATCGTTTGTTGTCTTCCTCCTTTTCTACCTTTAAGTATATCTTCAGGTTTAGGAGCGAAAAACATATCGATAGGCCCTTTTTGTCTTGCCTTTTTAGATGAACATGCTTGACTTGAACCACCTGCTCTCTTAACCTTCGTTACCACACACTCATCCTCCTCCTCCTCCTCGTCGCCCAAATCAAAATCATCAGCCGTAGGGTCCATTGCTTGTTTATTTTTGGCCTTTTTAACATATAGTTTTTCATCTCTTCACGCACATGTTCGGGACAATTGAGACATCTAAGGACATTTCTAAATCCACCAATTAAGTGTTGCTTTAACGGTATACCCCTCCGGTTGTTGGTTTCCACAAAAGTTGCACGTCCATCGATTTTTGTTTATGGGGTCAACCGTTCCATATTTTCTACTCGGGTCACCGGTATAAGTTGCATTTGTAGTATCAACACCCGCTTCACCTCCATCGGCGTCCATTTAACTAGAATTGAAAAACAAAACTTAATACATTTAATATCAAAGTAAACTAATTAACTAAACTACTAAACTAGTTCAACAAAATCAAAACTCAAATAAACAATCTAACAACAATCCGAAAGTTGTAACAATAGTCAGCAGAATGAACAAAAGTCAATTGAACAAAAGTCATAATTCTAACAATAGTCAGCATAATGAACAAAAGTCAATTGAACAATCCAACAACAATCCAACAAATAGTTGAAACAATTGAACAAAAAATTCTTACAACTAACAGTGAACAATTGAACAACAAAAGTCAATAACAACAACAAAAGTTATAATTCTAACAACTAACAGTGAACAATTGAACAAAAAATGCCAACAATCCAACATAAAAGAATGAACAAAAGTTGTAACAGCATAAATTAGTAATTTCCTTCTGTTATAAAAAAAATTAATCATAAAATTCTTACAACCAAGGTGACTCCTTAACAGTTAACAGCCGAGGGGGCCTTCGCACCTGCAATCAAGCCGTGGAGGTGGGTCGCGGACTTGCGGTGGAACCGTGGAGGTGGGGTCGCGGACTTGCGGTGGAGCCGTGGAGGTGGGGTCGCGGAATTGCGGTGGAGCCGTGGAGGTGGGGTCGCCGACTAGGGGTGGTCGCGATGGAGAGCGGGAGGAAGAAGTTACCGGTGAATTTTGATTTAGGGTAAAACCCTATGATGTGTTTTTACCGGTGTTGTTTTTTTTTTACAGCAAATGGGCTGTTTTTTCGATGATGGGCCATAGCAAAATTAATAGAATAGCCCATTTAACATTAAAAAATGTTTCTGGCCCAACAAGCCTTGTAGTGTACAAGAAGCTCTCGCTTCTTAGCTTCTGCGCTTCACCGAAAAGCTCAAAAAGCCCTCGCTTCTTGTACAGATCTCGCCTTATGTCACGAAAAGCGAAGGGTGTTGCGCCTGAGGTCGCTTTGCGCCTAGGCGCGCCTCAGGCGCGCTTTTTAAAACCAAGGTAACGTGCTATCGTGATGTTGCCTTGGGGTGAGCAACCTTGTTGCAAAAGACTCGGATAGCTCGCTATCATTAAGATGGGCAATGAGGTGAGCAACCCTAGGGGGTGCAAAAGACTCGGATAGCGTGCAATCATTGAGATTGCTAATGAGGTGAGCGACTTTGTGTTGCAACGGCCTCGGATGGAGTTCAATCCCTGTGATTGACTCATGTGAGATCTTTGTCGCGTATCCCGGTGTTGTGTCAGTCTTCGGACATGAGTCGGGGACTTGTGAGCAGGTCCCGGCACATCATCAGCTTTCGAGCATGAGTCGGGGATATTGCATGAGGCAAGATTCGAGTAATGAAGGGTAATGAGCAAGAGATGAATGAAAGAATGAATGTATGAAATGAACGTTAATGAAATATCCTAATAATGTATGAAATGGGATCCTTGTCATTCGACCTCAGTAATCGTGGCTGTGTGCCATGAAGAGGGTAAAGTCTGACATGATCTAGAAAGAAGTGAAAGATAATGATGTATGATAAAGGATGAATGTAACGAACGTAATGGCGAAGATAATAATGATTATCTGTATGTACGTATGATGTGTGAACGCATGTATGTAACAAACGTTTTTATTAAAGAAAGTAAGGAACGGTTTTACGAAAGAAAAGTAAGTTTTATTATAAAACTAGAACTCACTCAGCAACGCTGACTTTGATGTGTTTCCAGTTGGCAGGTATGTTGCTGAGGATGGTACGGGGCGGCTACTCAGCGTATTTTGGATGACATCTTTATGTTTAATGCTTTGTAATAAATGTAACCTGATATTGTTAAAGGAACGATTGTACTAATGTGCAAAAGTATTTTGATGGAATGAAATTATGTTTTAATGTTTTCGCTGCAACTATTTATGAAAGGAAAAATGTAAATATATGTTTTGAGTGCGATGAATGACCAACTGTAGGCGTCCCGGGAACGGGGCCTTACAGAGTAATATGTGGGTAGAGGCGTTGAGTAATATTCGCATAGAAAGATGAAGATTTTGACATTGAAAGATGAAGATTTTGACATTGATCGATGTGGGCAGTCCAAACTAACTTGGGAAGAGAGCATTATATAAGATTTGTTAGAACTGCATCTATTTGAGGACATGGTTCAGGATAGGAGTAGGTGAAAATGTAGGATTAAGATTAAGGACGTTTAGAGGAGGTTTTAAATGCGTCATATATGTGTCTGAGCGACAAGTCACTACATGTTAATATATGGTTGTTGTGTGTTCTTATTGTTGGCTTTTCTTAAGCATCATATGTGTTATTCATTGTGAGATTACTATCATTTGTAAATTGATTGCTTAGTGATCCTAATGTATTATGGCTCATTGTATGTGTTTTTGTTTTTCATTGTATATAGATTGATTAGGGTGTGCTTTAAGTGATTATAATCATTGTGTACTCCGTATTCACCATTGTATATTGTTGCTTGCAGTGTGTTTCGTGTGGTTACTATATATTGTTTGTTTACTAAGCATTGTGTTCTCTTTTATTAGATGATTTGGTCTTTTTATCTATAATAGAGCTCGTGGTGTTATTAGAAGGAGCCTTCTATTACAAAGGATAAATATAAAGTTTGTCTACAACCCAACTTTACTCGACCATCAATAGCTATGTTATAGATGAATAATTGGGTTTGATTATAGTTATGCTTATGGTTTATCTTTGGCAAAAAGGTCTTTTAACCTTTTTTTAAATCATTTTATTATATATTTAGAAAATACTTCTCACTTCATTCTTTAATCAACCATACCTTTGTTACGAGCTCATCTTGTTATAAAAGTTATATAAAAAACGAGTTTTTTGTTATTTTTTTATTAGAGTATTGTGTGGATTATTTTAAAAAATAAAAGAATAAAATCTTTAAAATTGTTAGAGCATCTCTAGTGGTTTTATTTTGTGTTTTTGGAACATAATTTTTATTGTGGGGTTTGTTTTTGAAACAAGACATTTATAGAGATGAACATGAAAAAACAACTCATGTGTCAGATATTTTCAGGGAGGTGGGACTGAGTTGGGTTTCCATCTTAAAAAAATATGTTTATATTAATAAAATATTTAGTTTTTAAATTTTAATTGATTTTAAATATAAAAAAAGTTATAACATACATATAAAAAATAATTTTATATTATTTTAAATTTTAAACTATTTAGTCTAATATTTTTAAATATTAAATTTTAAAGTTTCAAGTTTTTAAATCTCAAATCCCCCCAAACGGGTATACTTTAAATTTCAAAAATTTTAAACTTTCTCATAACTGTTATATTTTTACTACAAATACAAACATTCATCTTTCATTTTTTCAACATCTTTCATTTTTTATAACTTTTATCTTTCAACATTTCTCATTATTTTTAATCTCTACATAAAAAATGAGTTTAAATGGTGATAAAAGTCCACCCATTTCACATCTTGGTTCACTTTTATGGATTTTATGCATGCGACGTTAAAAGAATTGATGGATGATGATGTTGACAAAGCGTATGTAGAAGTGATGAAAGCTCATGCAACTGAAAGTTCTCGAAGCACAACAAGAAAATAGAAGTATAAAAATAGATCGTGAGAGGGGGATAAGTGTCTTTGGAATGACTACTATTATGGATCAGTGTACACTGAAAGTTATTTTAGACGAAGGTTCAGTTGAGCAAACAACATTTCAATTGAATTATTAAAGGTGTGTCGAATCATTCTTCCTATTTTCAACAAAGATATGATTAATCGGTAGAAAAGGTCTTTCATCAATACAAAAATGAACTGCTGCCATACGTAAGTTGGCAAATTGCACGACTACTGATCTATGTGATGATTACATATGAATTGTTGAAACTATTGCTGCAGAATGTCTATAAAATTTTTGTAGATGTGTTGTTGAAGTTTACTAAGAAGAGTATCTAAGAAGGCCAAACGCTTCCGACATACAACATTTCCTAGAAGCATATTCTGCCAAGCATGGGTTTCCCGGAATGCTAGGAAGGATTTATTGTATGCATTGGACTTGGAAAACTTTTCTCGTTTCATGGAAAGGTCAATACACACGAGGTGACCATGGATATCCAATCATTATGCTAGAGGCGGTTGCATCATAAGACCTTTGGATTAGGCATGCATATTTTAGAGTGGCGGGGTCTAACAATGACATTAATGTGCTCAATCAATCTCCCATATATAATCAAGTCTTACAAGGTAATGCTCCTTCATGTAATTTTACAATGAATGGAACTCCACACACAACAAGATATTATCTTGCAGATGGTATATATTCTGAATGGGCTACATTAGTGAAAGGCTTTACATATCCACAAATCGAAAAAATGAACGAATTTAAAAAAGCAACACGAGTACGCAATAAATGATGTTGAGAGAGCCTTTGGTGTCCTCTAAGCTCAATGGCAATCGTACGTGGTCCCGTAGGAGCTTGGAGCTTACAACAACTAAGTGATATCATGTATGTATGTATTATAATGCATAATATGGTTGTAAAGGATGAAAGCATGCTATATGTGGGTGCTCGGGTGATGATGATAAAGATGGGTCAATAACTTCACGGAGTTCCAACGGGATTTCAAAGTTATTTGCAAAGGTCTATATGTTTACGTAATCAAGAGGCTCATCATGCACTTCACGCTTATTTGGTGGAACATATCTGGTCTATTAAAGAATAAGTATTGTAATTTTAAGTTATTGTAATGTAATATTATTATAATATGTTGTTATTATGGTAATGTTTTACTCTTGTAACTTTTAATTATTTTAAGGTTGTTTGCATTCCTGATTTATTATCTATAAATTTAAATTTTAATACTCAAAATTTAAAATTCAATTTTTCACTAAATTTTAAATTTTAAAATTTAAATTTTAAATTCTCCCCAAAATGTCTATTAATTATTATTTATTAATTTTAAAGCTCAAATTTTAAATTTCCCCCCAAAATAGATTTTAAACAAATTTGAATTCCCCGCTACTCAAACTCCCTCCTCCCAAATCACTATAAAGACATATTCTTTCCTTCATATCTCACACGCTCAAATCTTCTTTCTTCCAAAATTCTAGAAAATCATGAATCCAAACACGAATTCAATTTTACAATTGCTAAACGATTCCAGTCCTGATGAAAACCAAAACCCAAACCCGCACTCATATCCAAACTTTGAATATTCCCAGTTCCAAGGATACCCGAATAAACAATTCACAAATCCTGGATTCTCTTAGTTCCTAAAACCAGGGCCCTCTCAATTTTCAAATCCTAAATTCTCTCAATTCCCAAATTCAGGGTTCTCAAAATTCACAAATCTTGGGTTCCCTCAATGCTCAAATCATGGGTTCTCTCCATTCACCAATCTACCTCTAACTCAATAGCCAGTTACTATAGAATCTCTAGCTATTTTAACAACCTATCTGCTTTGACACTAGGTAGGGGTAGTATGGATGAATCTCCGTACCCTTACATCAAGACCACCAAAAAGAAGAAGAGAAAAGTGGTTGCATCATCAAAACAACCAACAAGAAGATCATGGTCATCTAAGAAAGAAGAAGTGCTCACCAAGGCGTGATTACATATTACAAATGAATATATCATCGGAAACTCTCAAAAGAACAATGACTTTTGGCAGAGGGTTCATACATACTTCAAACAGAATAGCAATATGGTGAGAACAATGGAAAACCTACGTTCTCACTGGCATATGATAAATTAAAAGGTGAGTGTATTCAACGACATCTACATTCAACTACGAAAACAAAAAATAAGTGGTTGTTCTTATGATCAATTGCTTAGACGTGCTCGTGAGACGTATGAAGCTCAGAAAGTACACAATTTATGTACGATCATGTTTGGATCCTTCTTAAAGACAAGCCGAAGTGGAAAGAACAAACAGGTCTTGAGCATAGTTAAAACGTAAGTGGTAAAAGATCTGCTGAGAATATTTCATTTGAAGCTAATAACTACTTTGACCTCAATAATTACAATGAACTAAGGGTTGATGATTATCGGAATAAAGTTGAAGAACCTCCCCTTCCAATGAGCACAAAGAAGGCTAAAGCAATGGCTAAAGGTAATTTCTAAAGGCAAAGCTAAAGTTTACTCGTCACAAATAAATAAGGTCATCGGACGCTTTCAAAATTTAATAGAAATGAGAGAATCCACCATTGGTGAAATTGAATCGAAATGCGTGAATATGTTGAATTAAGTGGAAAGATTTTCAAGCCCATGAACAAGAGATCGCACTACGTGAACAAGAGATTGCACTACGTGAACAAGAAATTCTTTTTAAAGAATAAACCTACATGAATCCCGAGCAAGTCGCATATTATAAAAAAATCTATGACAATATTAGGGCAAAGTATGATATTTAGGTAGTTTAATTGTTTAATTGTTTAAGTTATGTATTATTTAGTTATTGTAACTTTTAATTATGCAATATTTGAATTTTAAGTTTTTAGCATTTAGAATTTTCCCTCTTACGTAAAATATTTTTAAATTTTAAATTTTTAAATTTTAAAATTCCCTCTAAGAAAAAAAGTATTTAACTTTGAAAATCTTAAAATTTTAAAATTTTCATCCAACAAAAGATATATTAATATCTCATTTATATTTTGTATTAATATAAACGATTGGTAATTAAAAATAAATTATAAAAGGTGATGATGATGTGGTAATATTTTTAGGTGTTTTTAGGTCTTACTATTGGAGAGGTTTTTGGAGTTTTTGAAAAATGAGTGGTTTTCAAATGTGGCTGCTGATTAGGTATGTTTTTTTAGTGTTTTTTTGATTTCACCATTGGTGATGCTTTTATAGTTGTGTTTACACATGTATAAATTTGTTAGACTGTTTTAAACTCATATAATAAACCAAATGTTTTGTAAATCAACTTTTCTCTCTTGTTATAAATTCAAACTACATTCAAATTATATAACCATCCAAAGGTTAACAAAATTTCAAATTTATATATAATTTAATGTTATATATATTTAGAAATAAATATAAAATATTATCACACATGTAAAACTATTACACATATTAAAAAATAATCAAATGACTCTATTACAAAACTATTTCGATGTAAGTGTAAACTACTATTACTTATAATCAATAAAAAAATTATCAAAAAGAATAAAAAAAGCATTTAAAATATATCACAAAAGTTAAGAAAAAGGATTTAAAGTAGCTACTAACATATATGAAAACAAATATTTAGAAACTAGTTATTTAGCACGTGTAAATCACTTTTACGCATATGTAAAGTTACCACTTACAAATGTGTAAAACTTTCTATTTACACGTAGAAATAAAAATATAACTTATTCTTTTTGTTACTTAACACATGTGTGAATCACTTTTACACATGTGTAAAAGTCAATTTTATACATGGGTAAATTTATTTTTATATTTCAAGCACATGTGTAGGTCACTATTGCAGATGTGTAAATCACTTTCAAAATATCTGTTAAACCATTTTACACATGAAAAAGAAAACGTGTAAGATATTCTTACCATGTGTAAATTTAATATTTACACATGTGTAATGATAATTTTTTACATGTATAAAGCTATTTTTACACATTTGTTGAGCCAACTTTAGACATGTATAAAAGCATGTTTTATGAACCGGGAAACAATTCTAAAACTAAATTCTATAGTTAATTCGAATCGCTAAAACTAAACCCTAGAAGCTAAACTCTTTCTCTCTCTATATATATATGTATATGTATATGTATATGTATATGTATATGTATATGTATATGTATATGTATATGTATATGTATATGTATATGTATATGTATATGTATATGTATATGTATATGTATATGTATATGTATATGTATATATAGGTAAGGATTTAAGTAAAATAGTACTTAATCTAAAAAGGCTAAGAATGTATCTTAACAATTAATCTTATTTATTAACAGTTGAAATCGTATGGTTCTTGGAAGATATTTTAATGTTTGATTTTTTTACTCAACTTTTTCCAAAGGTTAATAACTTTTATATATAGCATTATTTAATTATAAAGCTACAATATACAAACAAGCATTTTTTATCTTTAAAAAAAGTATACTATTGTTATATATAAATTATTTTTTTAATGTTTTCTAGCTCATTGTGATGCTTGTTCATCATTGTGGCCAATCTGTTCTTCACCGTTTTTTCTTGAACACCATTTTTGTTATAAAATGATTGATTCTGAAAAACACAATGGTGAAATAATTACGTCGTCTACCTCTAATATATAACTCACCACAAAATAAAAAAAAATTATATAATACATAAAAATAATAACAAAAAAAACACGAATGATAACATAATACACAATGATGAATATATATCTATATAATTTAAAATACAACACAATGACCTGTCATATTTGAAAAATGACATGTCGTATTTGACAAAATGATCATAATAATGCTCTCACATTAAAAAAACAATAAAACAATATATGTCAAGATCATAATCATCTTAGTATTTTAATATTAAATATCTTTTTTTCGTATAACTTTATCATATGTATATATACATAGGGGAGGGTTCAAATAAGAATTTTTTTAATGAGAATTTTAGGAACAAATGTGAGGCAAAAGTTTAGAATGGTAAAAGGAAAAATAACAAAAATATAATAAAAAAATTATAAAACCAAAAGTAAAATAAAAATAAATAAACAAAAAAAACAAAAAAAACAAAAATGTATCCCTTGTTTCCCTCATTCATAAAAACAATAATTAAAAAAAAAAACTTGTTTGTTTACAAACTTCGTTATACACATGTGTAAGATAGATATTACACATGTGTAAAACTAGAATTATACATGTGTAATGACTAATTTACACATGTATAAATAATTGGTGAATAATTTTTTAAAAATCAATATGATACGCGTTTGAAAGATAAAAAAATACTAAATTTTATGACGAAATTTTGTTGGAAAAATAATGTCATGAAAAAACGTTATGAAAATAAATATAAAAATGAAAATAAACATTTAACTTGTATGTGATATTAAATATATAGCTTATATTAGTTACAAAAGTTCTCACACAAAATGAAATGTTATATACTTATATAATAATTCATAATCTCACTAAATGATGATTTAGCATTCCAAGTTGTGGCTAAACTACTCGCACATAGTTTCCCATTTGCGCCGATATTGAATTCAAATATTGTTTTTTTAGTGTTATATTTGTTTGTTATATTTGCTTTATTCTAAAACACGCTGATCAATAATAGATTATGGCTTTTAGCTGGCCTAAACCTACACTTCTAATTCTTTATTAAGTAAATTAGTCAAGTATTGACATTTTTAACCCAAATGCGTTAAGTTGCTAAGCGTGAAGTAGTGGTGTTTTTGTCTTTTTGTTCATATTTCTTACATATGATGCTTCAATGCTTCACGAATATTCTAGCTTTTTTATTTGTAAAACTTGGTGGCACATTGTGTGAATCGTTGATTATTCTCATATTATTGATCACGGACACAAAAAGTTACAAAAATTTATATATGGGCTCATCATAAAGGTGTTCAACTTGATTATTTTCTATAAATCATATAACAAAGAGCTACTAGTGGAAACAAAAACCTTGGCAATTATTGGTACCACAAGCTTTTGTTTTAGCTACACCGACATCACTTGTGATCATGGATAAGAAGTTTTTACGTATTGGTCATCTTAGTGTTATCTACTATTTTTTATAATTAAACCAATTTTGGTTATGCTTAAAATGAGTTAGTAGGTATAGATGGTAGGGCTCAAAAGAAAAGATAAATGATTAAAGTTTGTAAAAGCTAACTCAATGTAGATTTTACACCAGGTCAACCTTGGTAAAAGTTGACCTTTTAGGTGTTACTCAGTTTGTGCAAGTCAGCCTAAGGATTAGCTTTAGTCATTTGTGCTATCCCTAATTATGGAGGTTGATCATAATTGTAACATTTTAAAACACGGGCACAATGTATGCAAGAATTACACATCATATACATAACCGAAGACTAAAATCATTATGTTATTTATTACAATATTTTCTTACAAATTTAAAACGTTCGAATCATTCATCAATATTATAGGATGCCCTACTGTTGTCGTCTAATAACCCGTAATGTCACTTCACTACTCACCCAGACTCATACTAAAAAGTTTAACTTACGTTGCTAAGTCAATCATTAAAAGCTTTACATAGATTCTTTTTAGGGGTTTAAGTATTTGTAAATATCATAAAACTTCATTATAAATATTCTACGGCAAATTAACTTATCACTTTAATAGTCATAACAAATTAACCTATATGTTAAATTTGCAAGTTCAATGAACAGTGAATTGGGGGTAGTATTGGTATTTCACTACGCCTAGGGTACTGTGCATCTCCTTTTTACCGATACCCCTCATCTCCACTATTTATGTTTTCCGGTTGATGGCGGAGCAGTGGATATGGCGGTGGTGGTCTGGTGAACGGTGATGGAGGAATCGTCACCTGCGTTACAACCTCACATTTTTTCCCCTTTTTTCGCTTCCATAAAAGTGGATTTGAGTGGCTGCGGTGGCAATAGACCTTGGCGTGGGAGCCGGAGGCGGTGGCGATGGACCTTTGAAGGGAGGCGGAGACGGTTTCGTCTCCGCGAGCCCTTTTTCTGTTGGTTCCATTGTCATGCAATTTACACAATAGTCGTGTTGGACGCCGTCGGTGGTCCTTGTCGGCCGCCTTTGGTGGCGTCCGTGTCACGACGAGGTCCGATGGTTACCTAAGGGTTACGATTTCCATCGCCGCCATGTGCTTTTGTCGATGCGCTCGCCGCCGGAGATGTCATCTTCTTTATCCATGGATATCTAAATCAGGTGGTGTTGATGACGGTGACGTTTGGCTCATCGGAAACATACTTTTTGTTAAAATCTTCTGAACTGTTGTGTCAATGATGTTTGGTTTTTGCTTATTAGTTGGTGGTTTGATGTTTATGGGTGTAAACCCTAATTTGTTTCTCAAATTGTACCAAACGTTTATTGTTGTTGTGTGTAGTTGGTGGATCAGATGCTGCTCTTTGTTGGGCTTATGTACGTGTAATACTACAGGACCTATGTATCTATTTATAAGGCCTCTGTTTATGCTCCATTCGATGATGAGCATGTTCTCGTCTTAGATCTTTGTTTATTCTTGAAGGGTATCATATGTTAGTGATGATGATGACAATGTTATCATTTGAACCCTAACTTCATAGGTGTCTACGGTGGTGATGATAGCCTGCCTTGATTTAGAGCATGGATCCTTCATTCCTTTTGTTGTTAAGGTTGTGATGATGATGGTACAACCATTTAAGGTTCGATCCCTGAATCTGGTTTTTTAAACCACATGGTTATGATGACGATGCTTATAATGATGAACTAATGTTTTGTGATTAACGATTCATGGTGTTGTTTTTGGAACTGTTTTTTACTTTGGGATGTAATTGATGGTGAGAGGCGATGACGATAAACATGTTGTTTTGGCGTGGTAAACTATTGTTTGCAGCCACAACAAGAAAATATTCTGAGTCTGGAACCCGCTGCGAAGCGCGGTAGAAATACACCTAGTTAATAGTTCAAACACAAGGAAACCCAAAAGAAAATTTCTAATTTTGCTACTTAACTTCTAACCGTACTTTCAACAAAACCTTCCATTAGGTTATATTTTCTATTACGTAACCTTTTGTAAAAACATTATTCATTCCCATACCTCTTACCCTTTAGAACTTTGACACGCTCATGGCTAAACCAACATATATTTTTAAAGACAACATCATATCATTACAACAACAACTCGTCGCTATAGGGTCATTTATAGCGACGGAAGTATTGACCTAATACGATGGAGAAGTGGCCACAAAACATTGGCGACAAATTTCGTCGCAATAGGTTATGGAGAGCACATTTCGTCACTAAAAGTCCAGAAAATTTAGTCGCAAAAAGACTTATTCTTTATAATAATAGTACTTGAAAATCGTTTTAGGATATAACAGGACTACCAACCCTCAAGTCAACATGTGTCCCGTTGGTAATTAATCCACCCTACACCATTTGACCATTCCCTTATGATAGCCCATCCCAATACAATCCATAGTAGGACTAACCACAAACCTTACCCCTATTGAGCATGGACCTTTTCTTTAATATAGAACTATAATCATTGCCCTTTTGTTATTAATCAATTCATTGAACTTCTTTACCCTTTCATAACCATTATCCTTATCCCGTATGTTCTTTTATTACCTTAGCCATACCTTGCACCTTTAAGGATCCATCTAACCTAAGTATCTAACCCTATCCATGAACTTTTATGTATAAACCTACTTGTATAAATTGTCCACACAACCTTTATATAAACCTATTTACTAAAAGCGTTTACATAAATTTACTCATGTGGCATCATTCGTGTACATCTTTATTTAAATCAGCTTACACAATATAAACTCTGTAACCCTAGCTCCGTCTCCCTCTTAGCCACTGTCGCTGGTCATCGATCATCGCTGCAACATCCATCTCTCAACTCAAATAAAGTGACTCAACTTTAACTAGATGTTTTCATGGTGTGAACTTTTTTATTAATGTTAAAAATTCTTCAAATTGAATAATCCAAATAAAATATATACAAATACTTAGTTACTATTTAATGATTATATTACCTAAATCTTATTATTATAGTAAAAGAGTAACTAAAGAAGACACGTGATAACATCATATTTCTACTCACCAAAATTTTCTCGTTTCTCTCTTCTACTAAATAATTATATTAATTACTAATAATATTGTTTAACTCATTTTTAGATTACATATAATGCTTAATAAAATAAGAAAGATGTCTATTTATTAATGTTATTTCTAAAAATTTTTTTTTAAAAAAAAATACGAAATTTTCTAAAACATCAAACTTTTTTTAAAAAATAGAAATATTTTAAAATTGGTGTTTTTATAAAGTGAAATTTTTATAAACAAGAATAAAATAAAATCGGGAGTTATAATAAGGAAATTTTTAAAAATGACATCTTTTTTTAAAAACGATTTGTTTTAAAACAAAATATTTTTTTTTTGGGAAAAGCAAAAAAAGTTAAAAAGTTTATAACAAGGTTTTATTACTTATAGTCCTTAGTCATACATAATTTCAATTATATTTTATCTTAGAAAATTGTTTTATAATTATTAAAATTTTATTTTATTTACTATTTTATTTATTCAACCTATGTAATAAACGGGTTATTAATACTAGTTTAAAAAATATGAGGTAATATTGTAAAAATATTCATTAGTTTATAACCAAGTTTTATAGGTCTTCAATTTAAATTAAATGAAAAAAAAATCACTAAATACTAATCAAAATTCATATATGTTCCATTTAGATTACTCAATTTTAAAACATTTTAGGATTATAAACTTATCTTAAAACATTAAAACACATTATGAGTTTATTGGATAAAACGTTTGAGCGACTTCTGTGAAAATAGTCTAGAAACTTATTATTACTGGATGATTTTTTCTTCTTCTGGTTAGAACAATAACCATCCTCTATTAGCAATGTGATAGCTAGGCATAAGTCATAATTAACTACTTTATTATTAATACATTAACTAATTAATAATAGAAACGCATGACTATTGATGGTCTTGAAATTCTATGGGACATGCAGTGAGGGCGATGATAATATGATATATACCTTTTATGACGTTGGTCTGTCTTCAAGTGTAGCAGGTAGGAATCTTGGTTTAAATAGTGTCTACTTTTCCACTAATTGTTTAAACTATAATTATTCCTTAATATTAAAGTAGCATTTTGTAAGTTTGGTTGTAAATGATGTAGTTTTGACTGAATGGTTATGAGTTTAACTTCTGAATTATGTATGTTTGATGATTATTTTTCTTTATAGAAATCTTTAATAAAAAAAGGAGCATTCGTCAATTTGTAAGCAAAAAATATAAAATTCCAGTACCATAACAATATAACAAATTGACAACTAAATCAAGTTAAACGTTTCCTCACACCATATGATTATATGAAATATATCTGTTTAGATGTCATATTTAGTTACTCAATTCTGCAAGTAATTTTGGTTTGTATACTACATGTCGTATTGGTTGTACTTAAAATAAACTGATCAATATATTTTATTAGAATATTTTAGAAACATAATATAGTTTATTGGTTCAACACGTTTGATTATGACCTCCAATATAATCCAATCAGTTTACAATCTACCATCGCGTATGATCAATTCAGGTATAATATAATTACATGAGTCACATTTGTTTTACTTGGTTATAAAAAAAACTATATTGAAATTGATATTATTTGACACGAACAAATTACAAACGATTTCATCATGCAAGTTTTCTCACAAATTCAATAAAGATATGTTAATTGATAATACATTAATTGTTTAAACAATCAAAGGTAATATTTTCGTTATTATGAATATTAATGTAAAATAAGTACGAAAGTACATTAATAAAGATATCATAAACGTCAAGAATTACGACTATAGTTTTTATTTAAAACCTAATTAATTCACGTAAACATAATCTTTTTCCACACAAATCTCATGTCCATAAACAAGTTAAACAAATCAATTCAATGCAATATAAATTAACAAAAAAATTATTACAACTCGGGACAAAATTCTGTTAAATCTGTACATTCATTTAGTTTCATTTAAATTTGATTATTAATCAACCCATAAACCATGACGATCGCCATGATTAATGATTGATCAACGTGGGGTTGTACTGTTAATGTAAACACATCATTTCCAAAGTTAATTCCCGTGCTTGTTTGCTTTTGTTTGATCTCTGCCACAAGTGCACCTTCTTGATCTTCATCTACAATCTTGAACCCTAGTTTGCCATCCATTCTAATAATCTTGTATGTACACCCTGATCTTGTTATATCGTCACACAAACTCACGCGAATGCTTCGAAGTTTTCTTACGTGAAACCATAACTGTTTTCCTGAACTACAATCATCCCATTTATATCCATCCCAACATCCAAAAAATCCCAAATTCTGCAACCATAGAATAACAAGAAGCACTATATATTAGAGTAGAGTTTATTGTAATATATTTCCCATAACTAGGAGTATGATTTGATTATGGTTTCATTGTAATTATCTCAATTTACTTTTATAGATAGTTGATAAAAAATACATGATAATTTACGAGATAACATGAAAACAAAGAGTGAATTTGTACCTTTTGTAGTAAGGAAACTAGAACTTTTCCTCGAATATCCATAAGATAAACTTCTTGACAACATTTATCGTCGTAATTATCAACTCTATAAACGATTTCACCTTTTGAGTTATATACGGTGCACCCGCGAGTGTTGAAAACTAGAGATTTCATCCATATTGTGAAAGATTCAGGGTTTGAAGTTGACTCAGAAGAAAAAAAAGAAGGAGATGGTGATTGAGGATAAACCCTAGACATTGAAAGAGAGAATTAAGAAAGCAAGTTTGTTAGTGATGGAAGAAGGATGTATATATAGGCATATATTTGCATGAAGGTCAGCTTCTAGGAAGAGCATTCAAGTCAGTCCAAGTGACATCTAGAATCTCTATTAATTAATAAATTAATATCAGAATTTATCATTTTTAACAACATACAATCATAGTCTTAAAAGTAATACTTACAATAACAATAGGTTTATAATCATATTTTATGTTATTAATTACTCTTAATTAATGTTTTTCTTAAAGTTTATCAATTGAGCTGTAATCATATTGTCAAAAGACAATTTCACAGGCAAAATTTCAGAATTGGACTGAACTGGACTACCAACGTATCGGACACAAATGACTTATTGGTCCTGATCTAACCTATTTGAGCGCCTCTGGTCTGATTGTAAAAACATTGTTTACATATATCAATTCTTGATAGAGCATTCTAAGTCTGTCCATGTGATAAAATACGAATATCGGAACACAAATTGTTACATAGGATACCAGAATTGATTGTTATAGTAAACATAACTGTGTCGTAGTCTTAAAAGCTTATAATTAACCAGTAGTAGATTTACACTTTATTTTATACAACTAATAACTATAATTAGAATTTTAACCACTGTTACGGTATATATCAGAAAAATAAAGTTAACTAGAATTTTCTATTTTGTATTCCTAAAGAGTGGTGTTTAGATATTGAAGTACGCAATTAAAAGCCCAATGTCGATAGTGATGTGGATTTTAAATCATATTGTAATTTCACGTTGATTAGGTGATATTTAAAGTAAAAAGCTAAAGCAAAGTTATGTTATTTACAATATTAATATTGTACTTTCTGAGACGAATAAACCAATACCAACAATTATTGAGTTTTTGTAAAAACTGCTAGTCATTATACATATAACTAAAAGTGTGACACTATGAATAGTATAAGTTTTTTTTTTTTAATATTTATCTTTTAGTGTAAATTTTTGATGTGCATATTTTCTTTTAATTTAAAATATTTTTCATTTGAGTGTCTTTCATTTTAAATTTTAAATAATGATTATCTTATACTTGACACTCAAATAGATTTTTTTTTTAATTTCGAGCATACTCGTGTTACCTTCTTATTTTTGTCTACGAGCTTTCTTGTTGCTAAACTCCGATATACCTATGCAACACGCTTTATTTATCTACAAGCTTTCATGTTTTTATATCCCTCAATTTCACAAAAAAGTTATTATCTAAGATTTTGAATATGTTGAAACTTGTGTGCTCAGACATCAACACATATCAATACTACCAGCGGAGTTGATCCTTTAGGGTCACATATCGACCATCGTATCAAAGGAATCAGGTTTGAGAGTTATAATGAAAACTATCATTTTAATTTAGAATAATAGATATTGATTAAATAAGTGTCTATTAGTGGAATGCGACAATTTGTAATACTGGCTATTTATGTGGAATTGGATTTAATAAATAATAAGCAATTAGAGTAGGGTTATCTTGAGAATCATTATTTTCTGTATAAAAACTAGAAACCAATATCAGACACACAGTTAAATCACATGCAAGTTACATGTTATTTCCACATATTGTTTTAAACGTTCATAACTTTTTTTTACGACATATTTTTCAAAAAACTTCACCAATAATTTTAGTATTTTTTATCTTTCAAACGACTATCAATTGATATTATAGTTTTAAAAAAATCATCATCCTATTATTTACACATGTGTAAATCTCGTTATACACTATTGTAATATCGCGATTTCACCGGCATTGTGTAAAACGAATTTCGTAAAAAAATGAGATTTTTTTATATTTTTTATAAAAGAGGAAACGAGAGAAATATTTTTGTTTTATATTATTTTTATTTTTAATTTTTTATTATGTTTTTTATTATCATTTTACTATTGAAATATAGTGGCTTACATGGTTTCTAGAGTTTCTACAAAAAAATGAGTTCTCATTTGATAATCATAAGTAATTATTATTAGATATAATTATAAATAATTAAAGAATTATTATGTGATAGTACGTAATTGATGAATATATACTAAAGAATATATGTGTATATATCAATATAAGAGAGGGTTAAAATGCTACTTACCTCTATTATTGCGATACTTATTAAAGATCAATGAAAAGCATAATTTTATTTGTGGAAATAACATCATTATACATATACAAAAGATATACTATTTATTTATATGAGTAAATTTGTAAGTGTAAAAAAATCACATTAATGTAAATTATACTTACACATATATTTTATTTGCAAATACACGGTAGTTAAATTCAATTATTTGCAAATAAAATATACGAAATATACCTCATGTATTCTGATAAATTTACTTTGTAATTATAAATATTTTAATAATTCAATTTATCTAGAGCACGTTTAAATCAGACTAGAAATTATAACTAAAATGAAGTCTAGACAACTAAATAGGCTTTAATACAACCTTTTTAGCTATGTTTTTACTCTCTCTATTTACTTTAAATATCTGAGGTCAAAATCCGACAATTACTACAGCCGGTTTTCACACCGACTACTACATGTGTTGATTATTTATTCAGTGACAAAATAATAAACAATATATTTATATTTGATTTCGTTATAATTTATGTTTACTTTGTCCTGGAGTTTTCGTAACTTAATGAAAAAAATATTCTTTGCTAAGTAGCAGGTTGCGCGTGTTTAATGTGCGAGAGGGTAGTGAGTGCTGATTTTTACTATTTCTTAAATAAATATTTGAGACCAGAACAATTTTTTTTCACTTCTTACACTAGTGCAAAAGTAATATTAACAATAGAAAATTCCGCTGGAGACCATGGTAACAACTAACAACCCATCACTACTGGTAGAAAACTAGTTTATTTCTATTAGAAAATTAGTCTAAGAATCTTATTTGCGGATATCATTAGGGTTGTTCAATATTCGAATCGGATTCGAAAAACTCGAAATTCGATTTTAATCGAAAATTACTGATTCGAAATTCGATTCGAATTTCAAATTCGAATTCGATCGGTTCGAGGTCTAAATGCCGAATTCGAATCGAATTGCAAAATTTTGATTTTTCGATTCGATTTGATTCGAAATTCGAATTACAAATACACACACATACATTTATTTATTTTGTATATTAATTTAGTAATATGCATATAAGAATTAACAATTAAAGTTTTTAAAAAATATATAATCAAAAATGTTAAAGCCTAATTGATACCTTTTGACTTATTTGAAACTTATAACATTTTTCATATGTTACGCTATTTATATATTTTGAGCATTTTGAAATTAGATTTGTCGAATGAATTTTGAAAATGTTATTCGATAATTTTTTTATTTAAATACGAATCGAATAAATTCAAATTCGATTCGAATTCAAACTTTTTTTGAATACAAAATCGAATTCGAATCATTTTTGAAAGTTTCGAATTCGATTCGATTCGAATTCGATTTATCTTTTTGAATTCGAATCGAATTCGAATCTCGTTTGAAAATTTCAAAATTCGACTTATCGATTCGACTAACTCGAATTCGACTCGATTCGATTCGATCCGATGAACACTCCTAGATATCATTACTTTACATCATTTGTTACGTATTTATTATTACTAATGAAAATGCCTGCGCGTTGCGGTGGGATTGACTGTTGTGTGATTTTTTGGGAATTCGATTTAAGTCAGTATCGGCTTGGGTGCGTTATGACGTAATCTTAAAAAAATAAATTATAATTATTGTAAAATTTGAATGAAAGAAAATAATTATGTATATTACAAAAGTCTTTAAAACACTATATATCACAACAAGATTAGTAAAAAAAGTATGGTGATATTGTGGTTTGAAATCACTTATTACTAGATTTAAGTATGTGTTTTCATTTTATGAATGTAGGTTTTAAAATTTTATTGATCATCAGAGACAACTTTCGATGGTAATTTGCATAGATCGGAGAAAAATAATACAAAAATGTCATCACAAATCACTAAATTAATATGTATGAAGTTGTTAAAAAACGGTTAAGGGAAATAGGAAGTTGATTAGTGCTCAATCGGAGAATGATATGAACGAAACTTGAAGTAAATGGCGGTTTGGTTTGCAGTCACATGTTGCAGGACCGTTTAAGGGCTTGAACACAATTACAACACAACAACACAATGAGGAGATTAACTAAACTTTAATCAAACAGTGAACTGGATTAACCAAGGTGATACAAAGAACACAAGTAAAGTAAAGAGACAGAACAAGAGAGTTTGGGTTTCAAGGAGGCAGTATATTGCTTTCTCAAGTTCTTTTACAAGTGTTACAAAGCATAAGAAAGATACAAGAACTTGAAATACTTATACTACAACCTACAGCCGGCTATACTTTGAAAGCCAGCTGGATACAATTGACTAGACACTAACAAAATCAATTGTAGGATCAAAAGGCATATCTGCCTTTTGACCTTGTGACTATGACACATGCCATAGCTCACATCCTTATACATTACAAAAAGGATAAAGTACATAAAGTGGAAAGTTACAGACTCAAGACCTCAATGTACAGTTACAAAAGCATGGACCTTTTCACCAACTCATGTAAGTTGGTGACTTTACAGAGATGCAGCGGAAAAGGTGCTTTATGGAACAGTACATCAGATAAAGCATGTGTACTAAAAGTCTTCGGAAGAAATCTGTCTTCATAGGTTGAAGCTTCGGAAGACTTTGTCTCTGAGGCTTCGGAAGACTTCATGTTTGGCTTCGGAAGATATTGGTCTTGGCTTCGGAAGATTTTACACTTAGAGTATTTTCTAATGCATTGTGTAAAACTTCCGAAGCATTCTTCACTTCAGTACTTAGTGCATGTTGCAGAGACACTTTGGATGTTTTGGGTTGCATCAGACTTAAGGAATCCTTACAAACTCCCCCTAGGCTGATGCTACCAAAACACTTAGAAGATCTTCAGATGTTGGTAGTCTTCAGTACAATCAAGACCATTCCTTTCTTCATTAGATGGTCAGGATCATCAAGACTCTCATAGTATCTTCTCATCTCAAAGAGATCATGCAGAGGTAAGTTGATTATGTCTTGCCAGGAGTAGACATTCTCAACACCTTGATCTCTGATAACATGCCATCTTTCTGGATTAGGTAGAATAAGTCCAGGACAAGATGGGTGTCTCAGTTGTTAGAGGAGCCACTTGCATAGGAGTTGATTGGGCTGCCTCATCATGCACTTCTTCAGGTTGATCTGATTCAGCCTGAGGTGTAGAGGTAGATGACTTTGGCTTCTTCTTCTTAGTCTTTGGTTTAGAAGCCATTCTCTTCTTCCTCTTAGATGACTTTAACTGAGAAGACTAGTGTCTGCAGCACCATGTTGATCATCAGTGTCTTTCTCAGTTGGGTGTTTTCCTCCCTCACAGGTTCAGAAGGAGAGGGAGTTTGACCCTGCCTTGGATCAGAAGATGAAGCTTGCTGAGGCTCAGCTGGAGGTTCTGGTTGAGGTGTCTCTGGTTGTTCAAACTTGACCTCCACTTCAGGTGGGACTTGACTTGGAAGAGAGTGCAAGTCAATCAGTTCTCCACTTTAATCTTCTGCTTGATCACCCTTATATGCTCATCCATTGTGGATAGAGACATGGGGCCAAGTCTCCTTCCGGAGAATCCATATAGCTTCAAGAAGCTCATCATTCTTTGTCTGTCAGCAGACTTCTTTGCATTCTTTTGAATGATGGCTCTTGACTTTGCAGCTTCTTCCCTTAGCTTCCTTTTGGTTGTCTTTCTTTCTTTGACTAGCTCAAGCTCAAGTTGCTTTAGGTACTCAAACTCAATGAAGTCATAGGACAAGGGAAGAAGTGCATCTGCCTGATAGAAGCCTGTGGCACTCAGGTAGTTGATCATCTTGATCCTATCTTCTTCTTTATCTACCTGAGGTTCTTGTGGAGCCACATCTTCTTGTGCAGGACTTTCTTGAACTGGAGAGAGAGTGGAGCATGCTTGTAGAGTCTTTCTGTCTCTTCTCCTCTTTGAATTGAAGAAGTAGCCTTGCATCCTCTTTCTCCTTCATCTCTCTTGACACTTCCATGTCAGCCAGTTCATTTAACTTTCTAAGGGGAGGGAGATGATTTCATCAATATCATAGTTCCTGGTCTGTAAATAGGTAATCCTGACTGCCCTAACTCATCATCTTGAGTATTTGGTCTGGGAGCAGCCCTGATTGCAGCTTGCATGAAGCTAGATGACCCAGAAGAACTTTCTCCCCTTAGTCTCCTTTTCCTCTCTCTCTCTTCCTCCTCAATTTCCTCAGGAGTCATTATCCTTTTCCCTTTGTCACCAACAGACCTTTGTGACTCAGGGTGGATTGAGGCTTGGCCTTCATTGCTTGGTGTAGCTTCCATGCTCTGGCCAGAGAGAGGCTGAGAAACACCTTCACCAGCAGGTGTCTCAGAGGAGTTTGGACCTCTGCAGCAGTTGTTGATGATGAGACAGGGGTCTCAGGTTCTGCCACTGGGCCTTCAGTCAAGGTTTCCCCTATGAAACTAATCTTAGGGTCCACCTCAACATCCAGTTGACCGATGACATTGCCTGATTGCCTAAGTCTCCTTCTTAGAGAGAACTCTGCAAGGATCCTATCTTGGATTCTTTGAGCCAGCTTGTCAGCTTGTCTTGAATTGCTTGGATTGACAAGTGGCATGTTGACTAAATCCAGTCTTTCATAGAAGTTCAGGCTTTGGAAATTAAACACTTCTTGTTGACCTTGAACTCTGTGAAGTATAAGGGCTCTTCTGTCATCATCATACCTCCATTTATGATGTATTGCCAGTTCCTTGTGGTGGAGATGAGACAGCCCTTGGTATACCTTCCTCAAAGAGACTCCTGATGATTGAGTCTATAGAGTCCACATTAATGTGAACTTGAGGAAGTTGCTGAGAATGCACAACAGCAAGTGAGGATGGTGAGTCCTCTATGTCCATTCTCTATGAAGAACTCCCAGGTTCTGTGGTTGTAATAACTTTCTCCCCCTTTTTGGTAGCATCACCCACTTGCATAGGTGAGCTGGAGGATAAGTCAATCACTTCCACAGGTTCTTGTGTTCCTGGTTGAGCTCTCCTTAAAAGTCTCCCAGCTAGTTTTTCCTTTAGATATGAAATCTGAAGTTGCTGATCATTGACCCTGTTATGTAAGGTAGTCACCTGAGATTCCAAGTGACTAACCTTAGAGACTAAATAGGAGCATGTTTTTGACAATTTCTGCACCTTTAGTCTCAAATTCCCCTCATCTTCATCAGAAGAATCATTGGGGGATGAGATGATTGGACCAAAGTCCTCTCTCACCACCAGCTTGAGGTTCTGGCTGCTGGTTTTCCTCTGCTCACTGGCAGCCTCAGTTGAGATGCCAGTGGGCTGAGTTGCCATGGTTGAGGTC
This sequence comes from Flaveria ramosissima, assembly GCA_025215565.1. Classification (NCBI taxonomy): domain Eukaryota; kingdom Viridiplantae; phylum Streptophyta; class Magnoliopsida; order Asterales; family Asteraceae; genus Flaveria; species Flaveria ramosissima. The sequence continues at coordinate 57,099,855 of CM046031.1, read as the reverse complement.
TTAATGATGTAATCACTTTCAAAAGTGAGAGCCTCTTCCATATGGACATCCTGAACAGGTTCAGAAGTGTCCACCTCAGTAGTAGGTGACTGATGTGGGATAGACTGAGGAGAGTCAGAGGTACTCATCTCTCTTTGAGTAGGGGAGGAGAAGAGAGACTCATGGTACTCACTGAATCCTAAGTCTTCATCAGTATAGAAGGATAGGTTGGGAATTGGTTGGTTGAGATCTAAAGGCTGGGGATGGTAGCTGTCCCCTGAAGGTTGTTCACTTGAGTGTTGAGACTCAGAGTGAAGGCTTAAGGCTGTTGGGCTAGTGAGCTCATCAGGGTGAGCATGAGGAACCTCAGCCCTGATAGGTGAAGAAATGGGAGTGGTTTGCTCCTCAGGAGAAGTGGGAGCTCTAGTGTCCACTTCTTCCTGTAAGGTTGAGTATATGGGGGCCTGCACAGACTCAATAGCCTGAGCAGGGGTTCGTTTGGATTTTCTTTGGTAGTGAGGGTGATTTCTGGTCTTTTTAGAGGTAAGGATAAAAGAGGTGTGGGTTCAACACTAGCTTGTGTTGCTAGGTTGTCACTTGAGCAATGAGCTCTAACATTTTTGGGACTAGGGCTGTTCTACCCCTGATGAGAAGCCTACAGTTGGCTTCTTCATTATTTTAAAGATGCCGGGCTTCATCTGTCCCAATTAAGAATATTACTTGTTTCCCTCAACTGTGAGCCCAGTTCACAGTTGAGAATGTGTTGAACATATCTAGGAAACATGTAATACTCTAAGGAGTCTAAGTTTGCAAGTAAATTAGTATAAACAAATTGTGAATACCTGAACTTGACCCCCTGAACCATTCCATGAACTATAAAGAGAGAGATCCTAGGAATCTGGTCCCATCCACCATGCTTGTTTGATAAGCTGTGGATAACCACATGGAGCAGGTATTTCCACTGGGATGAGACCTTCCCTTTCCTGAAGGTCTTTACAGAGAAATCTCCTCATAGCCCATCTGCTCAAAGGAATGATTAACAGCTTCCTTTGGGAAGGACACCTCACCTTCTTCATCATCCAGCTGCAAATGTTGTTAATGATGGCCGGAGTGATGAAGATTGTCCTCCCTTGCACTGTGGCAGACAGTGCCTTCTCCCCATCCATAATGACCTCTTGGCAGGTCTTTCAGAATTCAAGCAAGTGATCCTCATATAGAGTAGGATCAATGGTCAGGGAGGTGAAATAGTTGGATAGAGTCAAGAATTGGCAAATCTCTGAGAAACTTGCATCTTTCTCAGAGCTTAACAGAGCAACTTGATTATGTTGCCTGTGAAGTTGCATGGAGAAATCTGGGTTGTTTCTGCGGCGTTAAGTTGGCCATTTCAGAAGCTTAAGGTGAGAAGAAAGGTAGAAAGCAAAGGCGGTTTAGAGAATTAGGTTAGAGGAATAGTGAATTGAGGAAGAGAGTAGTGGGAAAGAGGGGGAACCGTGGGTATTTATGTGAAAAGGGATTTGAACCAAAGTTAATGAAAGAAGATAAACTTTGAAATCCGGAAGTCGGTCCCACCTCTGAAAAGTAGTTTACTTTTGCTCAAAAAGTAGTTTTCTTGGAATTCGAAAAGCTTCCGAAGGTAATTTGTCTTCGGAAAGTTTTGATTGAAAAAGCTTCCGAAGCTAAAATGGCTTCGGAAGATTTTCCTGAGAGTCTTGAAAATTATGCTTCGGAAGAGAAATAAACCCTTGGATGCTTTGTATAGGAATATAAAAAGCTTCCGAAGGTTAATTTTGCTTCGGAAGGAAAAAGTCCTTAAAAATGAATAAGTGTCTGAGATAAGAATTTTAAGCTTCGAAAGATGAATTTGACTTCTTCCGAAGGTAAAATCTCTTAGACAGTTATTTATTTTGAAGACATGATTTTCTTCCGAAGATAAACTTTATCTTCCGAAGTATCAGAAAATTTTCAAGAATCTAAGGAAAGTCTTCAAAAAGAATTTTACATCCCAAAAAACATGAGCTTATGAAAGTGATGAACTAGACAACTTAGGACACACATATTTTAAGAAGAAATAATTAGAATTAGTTTTAAGAAAAGTCTACTCAAAGTTAATCATCCCAATAGCTGATATCAGATACTTAAATCTCTGTTCATCAAAAGCTTTTGTGAACAGATCAGCATATTGTTCATCTGTATGAACTTTGACATTATCCTTTTTCATAGTTATCTCTTATTAAATGATACCTGATGTTGATGTGTTTGGTCCTTGAGTGCTGCACAGGGTCTCAGTGATAGAGATAGCACTATTGTTGTCTATGTGGATAGGAGTCTCTTGAAGTTAAATCCATAGTCCAGCATCTGATTTTGAATCCAAAGCACTTGAGCACAGCAGCTTGCAGCAGCAATGTATTCAGCCTCAGCAGTTGATGCAGACACACAGGATTGTTTCTTGCATTGCCATGAGACAACCCTTCCACCAAGGAATTGACATCCCCAGATGTAGACTTTGCAGTCATGTTGCAACCACCATAATCACTATCTGTATAGGCATACAGATTGAAATTAGGATTCTTTGGATACCATAGACCAAGTGTTGAAGCACCTTTGGGTATCTTAAAATCCTTTTCACAGTGATTAAGTGAGACATCTTAGGGTTGGCTTGATATCTTGCACAAATACATGTAGCAAACATGATATCAGGCCTGCTAGCTGTAAGATACATAAGAGACCCAATCATAGCCCTGTATAAGTGTTCATCTACACACTCCCCCTCAAGATCAGGTCCAAGGAAGTGGTTTCTGGCTATGGGTGTCTTAGCAATCTTACAATCAGTCATATTGAACCTCTTGAGTATGTCTTGAACATACTTTGACTGACTTATGAAGATGCCATCTTCAACCTGCTTCACTTGAATTCCCAGAAAGAAATTGAGTTCTCCCATTGAACTCATTTCAAATCTGTCTTTCATCAGCTTCTCAAAGTCTTTGCAGAGCTTTGGATTAGTTGAACCAAAGATGATGTCATCTACATATACTTGAACTAGCAATAAGTCATTTCCTGTCCTTTGATGAAGAGAGTTCCATCTATAGTACCTCTCTGTATCCATGTTTACAAAGATACTCAGATAGTGTCTCATACCACTTCCTGGGTGCCTGATGCAGCCCATAAAGAGCTTTGTCAAGCTTGCAGACATAATCAGGATGATCAGGGTCTACAAAACCAGGTGGCTGTTTGACATAAACCTCTTCATCAATCACTCCATATAAGAAAGCACACTTTATCAAGTTGATAGACCTTGAAGTTCTTGGATGCAGCAAATGCCAGGAATATCCTAACAGCTTCTAGTCTTGCTACAGGAGCAAAGACATCAGTGTAGTCAATCCCTTCTTCTTGTGTGTATCCTTGAACAACTAGTCTTGCCTTGTTCTTGATGATGATTCCTCTATCATCCTTCTTATTCCTAAAAAACCATTTGGTTCCAATGGTAGTCTTCCCATGAGGAAGAGGACAAAGGTTCCACTTTCTGCCTTTTGAATTGAAGCAGCTCTTGTTGCATAGCTTCAACCCAACTTCCATCCTTTAGAGCTTCATCAACTTTCTTTGGCTCTATCTGAGATAAGAAACAAGAGTGAAGACAAACATTTGCTTCATGGGTTTGTCCTCTTTTCTTACCCCTGTGACAACATCTCCAATGATATTTGTGGTGGGGTGAGACTTGTGGATCCTTAGCTGAGGGATCACAGCAAGTTGTTGAGAAAGATCCAAATTTGAGAAATTTAGATCTGGCTTGGAGATTTACCCTCCACATTATCACACTTATCAAGATTAACTTGATCCAATGAGTGTGTGACATCATTGATGTTGTCATCTATGGTATGGTTATTAGCATCAAGAAATTCCTGATCACTATCACCATCACCATTGTTGTCTTCTACAATTGAGGTGTCTTTATCTGGTTGAGAAGCCTCTGAGCTGGAATTTGAAGGCATACCAGATGTATCAGCTGAATTTGTCATTGTTGTGCTGATAGAAACCTCATTTGCTGAAGTAGTTCCAACTGGAGCTGAAGATGTATGAGTTGAGGGTCTTCCTAGCTCAAATCTTGGATCAGGATCACCTGTATTTAAATTTTTCTGCAGATCCTGAAACATGCTCACAAGATTTTTTTAAAACAGTTGGTAACTAAATCAAGATCAAACAGCCAATCCGGACCAGAACCAGCCACACAGTGTGGTGTGTGCTCATTGAAGTCACATTGGCTGACTCCTCAACAATTCTAGTTCTGAGATTGTATACTCTATAAGCTTTAGCTTGGGAAGAGTATCCAATGAAGTGTCCATCATCTGATTTCTCAGCAAACTTGGCAATTTGATCTTTGGTATTCAAGATGGTGCAGGGACATCCAAATGACCTGAGAAAACCAATGAAAGGTTTCCTCTTGTGCCAAAGTTCATAAGGAGTCTTACCATGTGTCTTAACTACTAAAACTCTGTTTTGCACATAGCAAGCAGTATTAACTGCTTCTGCCCAGAAGGTGATGGGCAGTTTAGAGTCAGACAACATAGTTCTTGCAGCTTCAATAAGTGTCCTGTTTCTCCTCTCAGCAACTCCGTTTTGCTGAGGAGTCCTGGGAGCACTATATTGTCTTGTAATACCTTTTTCATCACAAAATGTATCAAGGATTTGGTTCTTGAATTCAGTTCCTTGATCACATCTTATGGTTTTGACCTTGTGATCACATTGATTCTCAACTTTTAAGATGAAATTCTTCAGAATCTCAGGGGTTTCATCTTAGTTCTAAGGAAGAAGACCCAAGTGAATCTTGTAAAATCATCTGTGATCACCAAACAGTAAGAGGTCCTTCCTAGACTCATTACACTGGTGGGGCCAAAGAGATCCATATGTAACAAGTGTAGGGGAGTAGTGATGGAGTTCTTTTCCTTAGGCTTGTGAGATACCTTGTGTTGCTTCCCTTTCAGGCATGCAACACAATGATCATCACTTGTAAACTCTTTCTTTGGCATTCCAGTTACCAGATCATGTTTATTCATATTCTTAAAGTTTACATGGCACATTCTTTTATGCCATAGGAAAGACTCATCACTATTTGCTTTAGATAGAAAGCATGAAACTTCTCCAGAGGGAGATGTTTCTTGCAAATCCATCTTGTACATGTTCCCTTTTCTGGGGGCTCTGAGCAGGATATGCTCATGAGGAATGACCACTCCAGGCTTGAGAACAATGCATTCATGCTCAGTAAAGAGCATGTTATGACTCTGATCACAAAATTGGGATACACTCAGAAGATTGTACCCAAGCTCCTTAACAAAGTTTACCTTCTCAATGCTGAGCTTACCATTTGTGACCTTGCCCCTTCCAGAAATGTAACCACCTTCATCTCCTCCAAAAGCAACTGGTCCTCCATCAATTCTCTCAAAATTATGGAGTAGAGACCTATTGCCTGTCATGTGCCTGGAACAGCCACTGTCAATTATCCAGACATTCCTGTTTGTCTTGAGCTGTTCCTGCACAAAGAAGATGATTAGTTACATTTGGAAACCCAAGCCTTACTTGTCTTGGGCTCACTAAGTGTAATAGAAGGTAATGCAACAGTAATAGATCCTATGGTTGTACTATGGGGATCTTCAGCTGTTGTTGATGGAGAAACTTCAGTCATTTGGTCTTTCTTAGACTTCCACACCACCTTTGAAGTCTTGGACTTGACCTTCAAAACCTTAGAAGCTTTTGGGACTTCACAAGTTTTGATGACTGAACCTTCGGAAGAGTCTACAGTCACTGCAGCAGACTTCAGTGCTTCGGAAGAACTCCTTTCTTCCGAGACCAATTTTACTTCCGAAGGTAATTTTCCATTTACCTTCTTCTTTGATTTGGAGCTTCCGAAGGAAACAGACTTTCCTTCCGAAGCTTGAGACTTCTTGAAGTTCTTTGAAGTCTTTGTATTGGTCATGTGGATAGTACTTTTAGGATTGTATGGGCAATCCTTAGCAATGTGAGAAGTACTTTCACACATGACACATAACATTTTCTTCTTCAAAGGAGTCTCCTTTTGAGAGCAAGACTGGCTTTGGTCACATCCCTTCTCCACCTTCATCTTGGTAGATGCTGAGACAGTTCTTTGGGCTGTGAACTGTTCTTGGAGTTTGATGGTCCAGGCTGTGCAGCAGTGGTACACAGCAGCTCAGTCTTCTTCTTTGCACTGAGATGATTTGAACAGGAACCAGGACTCTTAGCTGAGGAGTCTTGGTTGATGTCTTCAGTCCTTACTACTTTGAAACCTGCAGAGATAAAAACTTGTTTCTGCTTAGCATCAAAAGTAGCCTTGATTTCTTGAGCCTTCTTTGCTTTCCTCTTGCTCTTCCTGATCAAGTTCTTTCTCTTGGACTTGGTCATCACAGTTGATTTCTTCTCCTCAGAAGGATAGTGGCCCTTGGAAGAATCCTCTTCTTCACTCTTCTCAGAGAATTCTTCACTATCACTTCTTCATCATCCTCACTTATAGGATCTATGAGAGGAAGCTCATCTTCACAAGTTCCACACCTAGGAGATCTTACAGACAAGATTGTGTGTGGAGGAGCTATCTCATTTGATCCCAGTCCCTGTCTATTTTGATAACAGACTTTGTTGTGCAGGGATGAGGATATCATGTTCTTGAAGGTCTCTTCTTCAAGAACACTCTTTTCTGCCTTGGCTTTGCTGATCACAAGCTCAGCCTGGCACTCAGTCAACTTAGTTATGAGATCTTGGATCTGAGTTCTAAAATCTGTATGTTCATGTTTAGTACTGAAATGGTTTTCTCCAAGTCCTCTATCTTTAACTTGTAATCATTTTCAGACTTTCTAAAATCAGATTTTAATATGTTTAATGACTCAAGATCAGATCTCATCTCTAAGTTGTAGGACCTGTATCTATTACTTTAGCAATGCATTCAGGAGTACAGAGATGTTCCAATACCTTGGCTTCATCATGGTCAGCCATCAGTGCTTGGTTTGGAGAAGCATCTTCCACCTAAAAGCTCCAGTCAAAGCCTCCCTCTTCAACAGCAACAACAGCATGTTGCTTTGGCTTCTCAGTCTGAGGGGCTTTGTCAGTGTAGTTTGGTCTGGGTTGTGTTTGGCCCCCATTTGCTTTAGGTGCCTTACACTCCCTAGCAAAGTGGCCCATAAGGTTACAGTTGTAACACTTAACTTTGCTTTTATCCAGTCCAAACTTACCACTGGTAGCATTGCTTGGAAATCTTCTTCCTGTTCTCTTGTAGAACTTCTTGGCTCTGTGAGTGAGGAGAGCCATCTGCTGAACTATCTCCATGTATTCCAGGTCATCTGGATGGATACAGTCCAGGTCTTCAAGAGTGAAGAGATAATTCCCACAGCTTTCATCAGTAGACACAAAGGCTTGAGAAGAACTTGTCTCTTGGAATGGGCTTCCTTGAGTAAAGTTCTCCCTGGTGTCTCCGGAAAGGTGATGAAAGGACCCTTTTGTGAGTTGTCAGGGTAGCATATGAGATGATGTTGGGGTTCTATGCTGTCCCTTTCAACCACATGAAGGGCTGAACCCATTTGATTGTTGGAGTTGCCAGATGAACCTTGCATGTTCATCTCCATCTGGTATCCACTGAGAATCCCATACAACTCTGTCAGAGTAAGAGTTTTAAGGTTCTCAGTCCTCTTGATCACCACACAATAGTGTGTCCATTGCCTAGGAAGTGAGGACATGAACTTCCTTACAATGTCCCTGTTCTCAAGAGGAACTCCTCCATCCACTAGGGTATCCACAATCTCAACATACCTGAAGTATTGTTGAGTCATGGTTTCACCTGCTTTGAAGGTGAAATTCTCAAACTGCTGCTTCAGAAGATCCTTTTTGTTCTCCTTGGCTTCAGAGGAGCCTTCATACATCAGCTTCAGTGCATCCCACAGCTGTTTAGCTGTTTTGCACTTCTTAAAGCCTCTGTATACAGAGTTTGGGAGAGCAGTCTGAAGAGCAGTCATGGCCTTCCTATCAATCTCTACTCTTTTCTATCTTCATCTGAGTAGTTGGCCACATCTTTTGGAATCATACCAGCACCAGTAGCAGAGGGGGTGCTGGGTATGAAAGGTCCATTCTCAACAGATTCCCACATTCTTGAATCAAGGGACCTGATGAAGCCTTCCATTCTCATGCACCACGCGTGTCAAAATCATCAAGAGTGAGCAGTGGGGATTTGTTCATGGTTCCAGTCTCCATATCAGTCTTTGAGATGGAAGCCATTTGAAAGTTTTAGTTTTTGTGTGTGGTGAGGGATCTAAGATGTTAGATCTTATATCAAGAGCCTGGAATGCTCTGATACCAATTGCAGGACCGTTTAAGGGCTTGAACACAATTACAACACAACAACACAATGATAGATTAACTAAACTTTAATCAAACAGTGAACTGGATTAACCAAGGTGGATACAAAGACACACAAGTAAAGTAAAGAGACAGACCAAGAGATTTGGGTTTCAAGGAGGCAGTATATTGCTTTCTCAAGTTCTTTTACAAGTGTTACAAAGCATAAAGAAAGATACAAGAACTTGAAATACTTATACTACAACCTACAACCGACCGGCTATACTTTGAAAGCCAGATGGATCCAATTGACTAGACACTAACAAAATCAATTGTAGGATCAAAAGGCATATCTGCCTTTTGACCTTGTGACTATGACATGCCATAGCTCACATCCTTATACATTACAAAAAGATAAAGTACCAAAGTGGAAGTTTACAGACACTCAAGACTCAATGTACAGTTACTAAAGCATGGACCTTTTTCACCCAATTCATGTAAGTTGGTGACTTTACACAGAGATGCAGCGGAAAGGTGCTTTATGAACAGTACATCAGATAAAGCATTTGTTACTAAAAGTCTTCGGAAGAAATCTGTCTTCATAGGTTTGAAGCTTCGGAAGACTTTGTCTCTAAGGCTTCGGAAGACTTCATGTTTTGCTTCGGAAGATATTGGTCTTGGCTTCGGAAGATTTTACACTTAGAGTATTTTCTAATGCATTGGTGTAAACTTCCGAAGCATTCTTCACTTCATACTTAGTGCATGTTGCAGAGACACTTTGGACGGTTGGGGTGCATCAGACTTAGGAATCCTTACACGTGTATATGCTTTAACATTTTTATTATAAGAAATATATGTTTTATACTTATTATAAGGGCATAGATGGAATAAATAAATGGTTAATTTTTAAATTTTAAGCATGACTTTTCATATGGGTATCTTAATCCATATCTAAAATTTCATTCTATCCTCTTTTTACTTTTATAAATAAAAATAGATAATATTAAAATTATTAAACTCACAAATGCTCCTAGAAAAATATTAGCATTATAGTTATTTAGATATGAAGATATATATCTCTATATATATCTATATATATATATATATATATATATCTCTCGATCGTATATATATATATTCGCATATATCTATATATATCTATATATATCCGTTATATGCTTCGCTATTTACCATAAAAAAATACTTAATTTCAATTGTCTTTATATATTAAAATATCATTAGTAAACCAAACTTTAAATGTCAATTTATAGGATCATCAATAAATAACATTTAATGAGAAGTGAATAAATAATATCATATTATTAAATAATATATTATTAATATTTATTAAATACATGAAAGAGACAATGGAAATAATGTCAAGGTATATAAATTTAGTGTATAAATTTACCATATTGCCCATAAAGTGTCTTAAATCTTAACACATTTCTATTCTACCACCCTCTAAATGCCTTGCACTACTTTGTATATATTGCTTCAAAACTTGTATGCTTGGTAAATTTACATATCTATCCAAAGAGATGTATTATATAGTAGTATAGATATAAGTATTTAAATAAATAATACTTAATCTAAATAGTATTTAGTTATAAAAATATGATTAGTAACTATAAATTTAAATGTTAATTTATATTATTATAAATAAAATAAATTTTAATAATGTGAATTAAATAATATCACATTATTTAATAATGTATTAATAATGTGTAAATAATACTATAATTAAAAAAGTTAATTAAATGTGGGCAAAAGTAGAACTGTTGCATAAATCACTTGTACTTTATGCTAAAAATGTGTATATGTGTCTTACACTTTGAATGAAATTACCATCTTATCCTTCTAATATGTATTATATAGTAGTATAGATGTTTTACGTTTTTAGATCATTTTTTGTGTAATTTTCTTTATTTTTTTATAGATTATATAAACTTTTAATCTGTTATTATGTTTTGCAATTAGAAGCACACATGATATACTTTAATCAATGTATTTTTCAAAACTAATAGGTTCAATATAACACAATTACGATAAAAAACACAATGAGACATTGTGTTATTTTGTCATTGTTTGTAATGTATTAGATTACTAGTTTTTAATTTATTATTGTATTTTACATATTAGAGATACACAACGATGTTATTTCATTATTTATTTTTTTTAAAATTTATCATATTAGAAAATGTAACGCCTGTCCCCAGGGCACACCTTGGGGAGCGTTACGCATAAGATATAAAAAACACATAGTAATCTAAATTCACAGCGGAAGTCTAACTTTGATTACCATTATAGCATACTGTACATTTGGCATACTAGATAATAAATTACATCAATTTAACCAGATATCCAAATCTTTAATTACCGCTCTAGACCTCTATTTTCTCATAAGCTAGCCCGTAATCTCCACGTACTGTAATCATTTGGCACCTAGGATGTGTGTCACAAAAGAAAAGATTTGGGACTCAAGATAAATCTTTTGAGTTTATGAACATAGCATTCTTCAAAATTCAAAGAATATTAATATAGGCTATTGCATCAAGTAGATACAACCATGGCAAACAGATAGAAACAGAGTAAGCACAATATAAATTCACATAACCAGGTTATGTATACAAACTCCACTACCTAAAGCAGAATCATACAAGCAGCCCTCAAGCATCCATCAAGCATTGCCATGTATCACAGATGCTATTGATAGTAAACTTTTCAATTACTACCGGTTATCAGAACATCACATCCCCTTTTAGAAAACACTTCAGAGGAACTCACTTGTTTAGCAGTTGCCCCAAAGTTGATAACCTCTCTTAGTGTAATTTGGTAATATCTCTAGGTCCTGATACAGTTTAAGTAATCCTAGGTTAGGTAATGATACAACTACTAGTTATTTTAATAGTTGGATATGGGTTTATACTATCTTGTTTAAGCATGGTTGATCAGTCCATGCCTAACTAAGGCTAGTCAATCCAATACCCACCCCTAACAACAACTCTAACGCCTAAAAATAATAATGCTAATAATACTAAATCTACTCCTAATATAATAATAATCTAAAATAAATAATAATTAACTTAACATAAGCTTAAACGAGAACATACCCTTAAAACTATCTACGGCAATTTGATGTAGAGTCTCCATATTCGCGCTCCTACCCGAGCTCCAAAAATGACTAATAACAATACCCAATGGGGTATCGATTACTCGGGATTCTCTTTATACTAGAGCGTTCCCAAGAAAACTTACAATCTAAATTCAACCTTAAAGTTTCTATTTATAAACAAGCAACAAGCAGTTGATATATTTATACAGCGATCGAAATGACATGCCTGTGTGCTTGCTTCTTTCTTCAATTTTTCAGCATAAGATTTTTATAATAATAATAATATTATATTATCATATATTATTATAATTAATTTAGCTGCTTATTTTGTTTTTCTCTTATAACATTTTAAATATAACATCTTATAAAATTTCAAATATACCGTTGAGACGAGCTTATTTTTCTCTACGAGTCCGACCAAGTTTCGTTAAAAACAGAGCACGTTTATATATATATATTATTATATTTATATATAATTAAACGGTCTCTAACGACACTAAAATCATCTAAAATTTTAACTTTAAAATAGTAATTTCACTCATTACTTATTTGTTTAACAATATACAATATATAAAGTTCATATTTCTTTTATTTTAACTATTACATCGGACCCTGGAAACCGGGGATGTTACAGAAAAACACAATAAAAACATAATAAATTAACAAAAATACACAATAAACTGGATTAAATAGATAATGAGGAGATATGACTTTAAAAAAATTAAAAATTTTACTATCTTTTTATATAACAATATTGTATTTGTTTAAAGATAAAAAAATGTTCGTTGTTATGATGTAATTTATATACAAAAGACTGTTGTACGTAAAAGTTATGAACATTTAAAAAAAATAAGGAACTTGCAAACGATCAACAAATCGCTATTCTTAAAATATCACTCTAACAATTTTTTTTCTAACAATTTGATCTTAGCCATTAATTAATAATATTGATGGCTGAAATTACTTTTTATACTTTTATTTTTAAAAGTCTTTTTATTTGAAACTTTTTCAAATTGTATTATATACACACATTTATGATAATGAGAAGATCAAGCAATTCCATAACCACTTTCGGTCCAAACCTCCAACTAGTTGCACTTATCAAGCAATACTCGATTGTAGATGTGATATTGTTTGAGGATATTGTAAGTTGTTTAAAGGCGTATGAAGATTGATTGAAATTAAAGTAGGTGGACATTTGTAGTTAGAGTGGGTTGCCAATCATCAAGTTCTAGACTCATATGAATTACGAATTATTGGGGAAAAGGCGCTCAATCGGTAGAAGAACTAGCTTGAGGGGTAGGGGATCAAACTGTGGAAGGAGTGGATGTTGGGGTAGTGGTTCACTTCAAGACTCCTAGGCATATGAACAAAAACAAAGAGACAAGAAAAACATAAGGTGTGTTAAATGTGAGCAGTATAGCTATTATGCTTCATAATATGAAACAAGGAATAAGTAAGGTGAGGTTGTTAATTTAACACACATGCCAAAAAGAAGACCCTACTTTACTCTTAATTGTTCATGAGGAAGAAACTAGCAATGTTGAAGTTGAATGAGGAGAAAGTATTCTTGTGCTAAGACAAATGAAACGATAGAAGTCAGGATGTTTGTACTTGGAAAAAGAGGCTAGTATCATATTGCTAGCTTTAAGGAGTGTTATTTAATTGGGATGGAGGCATGACCTGTCAATTGTATCTCGGTTATCGATCAAGGGTCTAGATCTACTAAAAAGATGTTCTGGTTGAATGCAAGAATAGAGATCAACTATTGATACCTAATGTGTATATTATTCATGCCTCAATGGGTAAAAGTTTGAGCATGGGTCAAATGACATAAGACGGATATGATAAGAGGATGCACTAGGACTATTTGGAAATGTTTGATGAGCGGGTGAGGCATATCATGAAGGTGCAATGTTCAATGAACATCTTATATAAAATTGCTCTTATCATTACTAAACCTATTATTTAACAACAAATCTAGATAAAGGGTTTAGTGAACGAAATGTCATGTATAACTATAAGAAGACATTACTTTGCACATCATCAACACTTTAACAATGTTTTTTACTTTATATTTATCATGTTTCGCTATAGCTTCATTCTTTAACTTTATTTTATTTATTCTTTATATTTAGTTTATCTTTACTTACCATGAGCTTATACACATACACGACTCATTTATCCATTGCTTTGTGGTATGAAAGACTCCTTTAAATGTTGCTTGCAACGAATAAAAGACTCTTGTCGCTTGCCATTACACAAAACTCTTATGTCGATTCTTGAAGTACGTCAAAACATTTGTGTTTGTAAGATTTTTTAGCATACTTTATCCTTCATAGTTGTTCTTTAGCAAGGTAACTATTCTTGAAGTTCTATTAGAATTTCTTTATCTTTTTACATGTGAAGTATGAGTTTAGGGCCACGTTATCATTCTTTACTTTCACTGCCTAAAACTATGTCATTCTTTAACTCTTTAGCACTTTTTTTAATTTTATAATACCTTAGCACTTCATCACACATTACTATGTAACATTTTAATACTTTATACTTAGCATATAGTGTACATTGTTTCATATAATGTGCCTTTGGTTACAAAAGGAGACTATCATGAATTTATGAGAAACTATCATGAATTTTGAATAAGTATGAGAGATGCAGATGAAGGAGTGTTATGTGGATGAAATATTCGAGCTTCTGTCTAAGTAGCCTGAGATGTGGATGAGTAAATAGATGCGGGTAAACTATTAGAATATATTTCCAAGTATCTAATGAGTAAGCTCACATGAGGAGGTAAACTTAGATACGGACATGTTATCAGTTAAATTTGTTTGAGTAATCTAACATGCGATGAGCAAAACAAATGGATATGAACCATCAAACTATATTTCGTCACTTTACCGGATCAATAGTTACCCTTTCGGGTTTTAACATACGGTATCGTCATGCATGGAAATTCATACATTAAACTATATAAACTCTAATCATTTATCTTAAAAATATAATCTCTTACATTTTAAAACTATACAACATTATTAAATGTACTATCACATATGTATATCAATCTCAAAACATTTTAAAAACATATAAAAATAAGGATATAGAACTCACCCTTGATAAAACTATGAACAACCCCTTGGATGAAGGTCTTTAAAATATATCATATTCACGTCAAGGTTCAAACTTTTTCTTTTGATCTATTCCTAAATGATTTCTAAACATGTTTCATGTATCCTATCACACCATAAATATCATACCTTGAAGTTTGCTTGAAATTTTTCCTTTTATGACTCTCTCCCCCCTTTAGAAAACATAAAACACAAGAAAGAAGGAAGGGGGCGACACTTTCTATATACAAAGGGGAATATTAGTTCCCATTTATGTACTGTTACCTATCATCGGTTTACACATTTCATCCCAAACTTTTAAGTTGACTTTATTTTTCTAAAATTTAAGGTGTTATAGACAAGGTCTTTGTACTTGATGTGAAGTTGGAGACAGTAAACTTGTTATTAGTATGGTGACAAAGGAGGAATGGCTTGTACATCATCGCTATCACATGGTTTTGTAGTCAAAAGAAAAGGAAAACATAGTCTATAAGTTAAACAAATCTCTATATGGGTTAAGACAACCACCAAGAGCATGGAATTGTCGACTTGACATGTCACTTAAATACCTTAATTTTGAATAGATGTTCACACAAGTAGGTGGTGCACAAGTCTCGAAAATCAGGTTTGATACTTAATATAGTTGTGTATGTGGTTGACTTGATTGTGACGAAAACAAATGAGAAGGAGATCGATGAGTTCAAGCGGAAGATGAAGATGATGTTTGAAATAAGAGATATGGGGTTCCTGCCTTCTTGTCTTGGTCATCACAAAAGCAATGTACGGTGGCCTTATCTTCGTGCAAGGCTGAGTTTATGGCTGATACTTTTACAGCGTGCCAATCACTATGGCTATGTAATTTGGTCAGTGAGGTAAGTGGGACTCAAAATGTGAAGTTCTTGGTGGATATTGAGTCAACAATAGCTATTACAAAGAACATAACTGAGGTCTTTCCTCGAATAAGTTTGTCGAAATAATTAAGGACGCTAATTGGAGCCGAATGTTGAAATATGTGATTGGGATCGGTATCCATCATCTCCCATATAGACCATTGACCTCCACAAATCAAGATCAACAACTTGCATTCCTTTTTTTTTTTTGGCTTGCTAATTGACAACCTTTTTCCTTCAATGTCATTTATTGTATTTTCTTTATTTTGTACTTTGTATAGGCTATATAATGTTGTACGTAGGATCATTCAAATACATAATAATATACAAAATCAATGTATCTTCTGTATTCTTCTGGTTATCATGGACAACATGGTATCAAAGCAGTGTTCATGATATGAAACCTTGGTGCTCATCATCTACCCAAAACCAAAAGAATGGCAGAAGAAGATATCAATAACCTTGCCATCCAAATAGCCAACCTTCTCAAGAATGGAGTACAAACTCCAACTTAGAACTTGAAACCAAACTCCTTCGATAGCCTAAAATCAATCTCAAACTCACAAGCCAAAACTACCCTCTATGGGCTCGAATGATACGAGTCACCATAGGGGGAAATCGGAAGCCTTTCTAAGCCATCTCACTAAAGAACCACCTAAACCCATGGATGAACAATGGGAACAAGATGATTTGATTGTCTTTTCGTGGCTCATTCAAAACATTGAGCCGACCCTTGCTAGTAACTTAACAGAGTTCCCGACAAGGAAACCGCTATGGGGGTTACATATAGCAGTGGCAAAGACAAGCTTTAGACTTTTGATCTCCACGTCAAAGCAAACGAGTTCAAACAGAATGGCTTACCATTAGAAGAGTTCTGGATCGTAATGCAGGGCATATGGGGAGAAATTGAATGACGAGGTCCAAACCCGATGACCTGCCCGAAAGACATAGCCAATACCACGTCACAAAATCAAGTCAGAAATAAGCTCTTTCAATTCCTCAATGCTCTTGATCGAAAATATGATTCCCTTCGTCGTGAAATCCTAAGATGGACCCTTTGCCATAAGCCCAAGCGGCCTATTCTGCTATCTGAAAGAAACATCACATCAAGTTATCTTCAAATTTATACAACAAGGGGTGGCATCGGGTTTGAACTTGTTAGGATCTGGTATTTGAACGAAATACCAACTGATTAACGTGTAAACCAAAACAAATAGTGCGGAATCCTATTTGATTGGCGATCCAATCAGTGAGAACGCACGTAGAATCAATAAAGTATTGAATCAAACGTTAAGAATCGATTAGGAATTGATCTACAGCGTTCTATGAACTTGGAGTATGAACTTGGAGGCTTCTGGACGGCTAGGGTACGTCTGGAATCGAAATAGAATGAATGCTTACGTTTTTCCACGAATTGGGTGGTTATTTATAGGTTAGCGTTGTTCATTTGGGCGACTGAACCATTAGTATGGTTCAGTCGTGCGATTGAACCATGCGGTTGATCCATCCGCACGACTGAGTGTTCAGTCGTGCGACTGAGCCAATCTCATGTTACAATCATACGACTGATCCAGTCTCCTGGTTCAGTCGTGCGACTGAGTCATTCGCCTGAAGTTATTCATGCGTATGGTCCATTCGCATGAGCCATTCGCATGAGAACTTCATTTTGTTAAGTTTGAATGTATTAATTAATATAACATTATGTGTATCAATTCAAACAATCACAACCTATTTAACCAATTCAACATCAACTCATTAATGAAATATTAAACATTATAAATCACAAACAACCAATATCATTTCATTAATATTCCAAACATTACATCAGTGTAAGAACAAACAAGACTATTACATTCATATCATGATCTAGGTACATACATGTATCAACAAACTCCCCCTTGGACCTAGATCTCTCTAATGTCTTGTTTTCTGCATCACCTCCTCATACTTCTTGTACTTTTCCTCTCTTGTGACTCCTGCGTGAATCTCAAACGCAAAGCAGAGTCTTATGATGTTCTGGAACTGGAGGGCTTGTACTATATCCTGCATGTCATAGAACAGTGGCCACTTGTATAGAGTATAAACATCATTAGCTGACAAGTTGGTTAGCCACATTGGGTCAAATACCCTGATGGTATCCATTTGGCCCTCTTTATTTAGCACTATGACCGCTTCTCCTGTTCTCCAATCATAGTACCACCACTTAAAGTGTGGAGTGAAGTCCTGTGGCATTTCCCTGAGAGGGATTCTTGACATCGTGCGCGGAGGACTCCACTTCAGCACTATCTTTGGCTTTCCAGTAATGACATCAACTTCAGACCTTCTGATGTACCTTGTAGGTTGTTGGGGTCTGAAGTTAACCCACCTGGTGTGGTACTCTCTCTTCAGTGCAGCTTCAAACCAGCCTGACATTTTTCTTGGGTCAGCATACAACAGCTTCAGTTTGGCCAGCTGGTTGAGCTCAAAACCGGTAGAGTCTTTAGATCATGTGGAAATCTAAAGTACTCTATGCCCTTCTCCCTCTTAATGGCATAAACGTTTAGATCCTCAAAATGTGCCCACGCTATAATCCTGCCCGACACCTTATGATGTTTCTTCACTCTGTAGAGTTTGGTGTAGACGTTCTGTTTAGGAGCAGCGCGTTGGGCTCTAATTTCCTCAAAACAAGCAGCCCATTCAGCCTTTCGGATATCAACATCGTCGTTTGAGGCTTGGGCCTTTCCTTCTGTCTTCTCGGACTCCTGCTCCATCTGATCTAACACCTCAAATGTATCACTGACAAGGGATTCACCCAGATTAGGGACCACATTTCCCTCGTTGTCAGCATACTGAGGATAGTGCTCTGCAGTGATGTCTTCTATCTTTATCTCATCGATGTCATTTAGCTCTTCGTCACTGGTAGAGTCACACGTTGGAGCATCCTTTAACGATCTCATCGGGATTTAGCTTGAAGATCTCAGCTAGTTGCTCATTCAAAGATCGTGAATTATTTCCCTTTTTCAGGGGTATAACTCACAGACCTCCTGACGATCCCTTGCAGATCAAGAATCATAGTTGAGTTGAGTCTTGACATGCTGAAGGGGAGCAACATCAAATTCATCCCTTTGATAGTTTGGATCTGTTTGATTTAAACATGCAACACATCAATCATTAGTTAATAATTAAGACAGAAATCTTAATATAAAACATCAATACATAAGTTTAAATACATGATTCAAATACAAAAGTTATCAAATACATAGACATCTAATCATTACTTTTGCCTTGGATCGCTGGGTCATCACTTGGTGAAGCAGAGGATGAAGCTCGTTGGTCTTGATTCTCTTAGATCTCCTTTCTTGACCCTGAGCTGAGGCAGATGCAGCTGCATCTCCTCCATCATCATCATCATCCTCATGCCTATCCTCTGTCCTCTCTTCCTCAATCCCTTCATTATCATCAGTCTCTTCATCATCGTCCTCATCCTCATCCTCATCATCATCATCACCATCATCACCATCTCCCTCCTTAATCTTCAGAGGCTCATCTTTAGATCCCTTAAGCTTGAGCATGATTGTCTTCTTAGCATCCTCCAACTCCTCAATCTTCTTAGCAGATGTGACTCTATGCTCTTGGAGTTGGCGATCTCGTGGCTCTGAGCAGCCATTTGCTGGGCCTGC